>RJWK010008007.1:0-48567 GCA_004363435.1 Platanista minor
TATATATATATATATATATATATATGCCACATCTTCTTTGTCCATTCATCTATCGATGGACACTCAGGTTGCTTCCATGTCCTGGCTATTGTAAACAGAGCTGCAATGAACTTTGAAGTACATGACTCGTTTTGAATTATCGTTTTCTCAGGGTATATGCCCAATAGTGGGATTGCTGGGTCGTATGGTAGTTCTATTTTTAGTTTTTTAGGGAACCTCCATACTGTTGTCCATAGTGGCTGTATCAATTTACATTCCCACCAACAGTGCAAGAGGGTTCCCCTTTCTCCACACCCTCTCCAGCATTTATTGTTTGTAGATTTTTGGTGAAGGCCATTCTAACTGGTGTGAGATGATATCTCATTGTAGTTTTGATTTGCATTTCTCTAATGATTAGTGATGCTCAGCATTCTTTCATGTGTTTGTTGGCAGTCTGTATATCTTCTTTGGAGAAATGTCTATTTAGATCTTCTGCCCATTTTTGCATTGGGTTGTTTGTTTTGTTGATATTGAGCTACATGAGCTGCTAGTATATTTTGGAGATTAATCCTTTGTCTGTTGCTTCATTTGCAAATATTTTCTCCCATTCTGAGGGTTGTCTTTTTGTCTTGATATGGTATCCTTTGCTGTGCAAAAGCTTTTAAGTTTCCTTAGGTCCCATTTCTTTATTTTTGTTTTTATCTCCATTTCTTTAGGAGGTGGGTCAAAAAGGATCTTGCTGTTATTTATGTCATAGAATGTTCTGCCTATCCTTTCCTCTAAGAGTTTGATAGTGTCTGGCCTTACATTTAGGTCTTTAATCCATTTTGAGTTTATTTTTGTGTATGGTGTTAGGGAGTGTTCTAATTTCATTCTTTTACATATAGCTGTCCAGTTTTCCCAGCACCACTTAATGAAGAGGCTGAATTTCTCCACTGTTTATGCTTGCCTCCATTGTCATAGATTAGTTGACCATAGGTGTGTGGGTTTATGTCTGGGCTTTCTATTCTGTTGCATTGATCTACATTTCTGTTTTTGTGCCAGTACCATACTGCCTTGATGACTGTAGCTTTGTAGTATAGTCCGAAGTCAGGGAACCTGATTCCTCCAGCTCCGTTTTTCTTTCTCAAGATTGTTTGGCTTTTTGGGGTCTTTGTGTTTTCGTACAAATTGTGAAATTTTTTGTTCTAGTTCTGAGAAAAATGCCAGTGATAGTTTGATAGAGATTGCATTGAATCTGTAGATTGCTTTGGGTAGTAGAGTCATTTTCACAATGTTGATTCTTCCAATCCAAGAACATGGTATATCTCTCCATCTATTTGTATTGTCTTTTATTTGTTTCATCAGTGTCTTATAATTTTCTGCATACAGGTCTTTTGTCTCCTTAGGTAGGTTTATTCCTGGGTATTTTATTCTTTTTGTTGCAATGGTAAATGGGAGTTTTTTCTTAATTTCACTTTCAGATTTTTCATCATTAGTGTATAGGAATGCAAGAACTTTCTGTGCAATAATTTTCTATCCTGCTACTTTACCAAATTCATTGATTAGCTCTAGTAGTTTTCTGGTAGCATCTTTAGGTTTTCTACATATAGTATCATGTCATCTACAAACAGTGACAGCTTTATTTCTTCTTTTCCGTTTTGGATTCCCTTTATTTCTTTTTCTTCTCTGATTGTTGTGGCTACAACTTCCAAAATTATGTTGAATAATAGTGGTGAGTGTGGGGAACCTTGTTTTGTTCCTGACCTTAGTGTAAATGGCTTCCATTTTTCACCATTGAGGACAATGTTAGCTGTGGGTTTGTCATATATGGCCTTTATTATGTTGAGGTAAGTTCCTTCTATGCCTACTTTCTGGAGGGTTTTTACCATAAATGGGTGTTGAATTTTGTCAAAAGCTTTCTCCTCCTCTATTGAAATGATCATGTGTTTTTTTCTCCTTCAATATGTTAATATTGTGTATCACATTGATTGATTTGCATACATTGAAGAATCCTTGCATCCCTGGGATAAATCCCACTTGATCATGGTGTATGATCCTTTTCATGTGCTGTTGAATTCTGTTTGCTAGTACTGTTTTGAGGATTTTGACATCTATGTTCATCAGTGTTATAGCCTGCAGTTTTCTTTCTTTGTGACATCTTTGGCTGGTTTTGGTATCAGGATGAGGGTGACATAGTAGAATGAGTTTGGGAATGTTCCTCTCTCTGCTATATTTTGGAACAGTTTGAGAAGAATAGGTGTTAGCTCTTCTATAAATATTTGACAGAATTCGCCTGTGAAGCCATCTGCTCCTGGGCTTTGGTTTCCTGGAAGATTTTTAATCAAAGTTTAAATTTCAGTGCTTGTGTTAGGTCTGTTCATATTTTCTATTTCTTCCTGGTTCAGTCTTGGAAGGTTGTGCATTTCTAAGAATTTGTCCATTTCTTCCAGGCTGTGCATTTTATTGGCATATAGTTGTTTGATCTGTTGTATTTCTGCAGTGCCAGTTGTTACTTCTCCTTTTTTATTTCAAATTCTATTGATTTGAGTCTTCTCCCTTTTTTTATTGATGAATGTGGCTAATGGTTTATCAATTTTTTATCTTCTCAAGCAACCACCTTTTAGATTTATTGATCTTTGCTACTCTTTCCTTCATCTCTTTTTCATTTATTTGTTATCTGATCTGTATGATTTCTTTCCTTCTGCTAAATTTGGGTTTTTGTTTGTTCTTCTTTCTCTGATCGTTTTAGGTGTAAAGTTAGGTTGTTTATTTGAGATATTTCTTGTTTCTTAAGGTAGGATTGTATTGCTATAAACTTCCCTCTTAGAACTGCTTTTGCTGCTTCCCATAGGATTTGGGTTGTCATGTTTTCTTTGTCATTTGTTTCTAGGTATTTTTCGATTTCCTCTTTGATTTCTTCAGTGATCTTTTGGTTATTGAGTAGTGTACTGTTTAGCCTCCATGTGTTTGTATTTTTTACAGATTTTTTTCCTGTAATTGATATCTAGTCTCATAGTGTTGTGGTCAGAAAAGATACTTGATACAATTTCAATTTTCTTAAATTTACCAAGGCTTGAATTGTGACCCAAGATATGATTTATCCTGGAGAATGTTCCGTGAGCACTTGAGAAGAAAGTGTATTCTGTGGTTTTTGGATAGAATGTCCTATAAATATCAATTAACTCCATCTTGTTTAATGTATCATTTAAAGCTTGTGTTTCCTTATTTATTTTCATTTTGGATGATCTATCCATTGGTGAAAGTGTGGTGTTAACATCCCCTACTATGATTGTGTTACTGTTGATTTCCCATTTTATGGCTGTTAGTATTTGCCTTATGTATTGAGGTGCTCCTATGTTGGGTGCATAAATATTTACAATTGTTATATCTTCTTCTTTGATCGATCCCTTGATCATTATGTAGTGTCCTTCTTAGTCTCTTGTACTAGTCTTTGTTTTAAAGCCTATTTTGTCTGATATGAGAATTGCTACTCCAGCTTTCTTTTGATTTTCCTTTGCATGTAATATATTTTTCCATCCCCTCAGTTTCAGTCTGTATGTGTCCCTAAGCCTGAATTGGGTCTCTCGTAGACAGCATATATACGGTTCTTATTTTTGTATCCATTCAGCCAGTCTATGTTTTTTGGTTGGAGCACTTAATCCATTTACATTTAAGGTAATTATCAATATGTATTACCATTTTCTTAATTGTTTTGAGTTTGCTATTGTAGGTCTTTTCATTCTCTTGTGTTTCCTGCCTATAGAAGTTCCTTTGGCATTTGTTGTAAAGCTGGTTTGTTGGTGCTGAATTCTCTTATCTTTTGCTTGTCTCCAAAGATTTTAATTTCTCCATCAAATCTGAATGAGATCCTTGCTGGATAGAGTAATCTTGGTTGTAGGTTTTTCTCCATTCTATTTCCAAGATTTTGGATCATCTTTACTATCATTATTCTGAATTATTTTTCAGGTAGACTGCCTATTTCCTCTTCATTTGTTTGGTCTCGTGGGTTTTTACCTTGCTCCTTCATCTGCTGTGTGTTTCTCTGTCTTCTCATTTTGCTTAACTTACTGTGTTTGGGGTCTCCTATTCGGAGGTTGTAAGTTCTTAGTTCCCGTTGTTTTTGGTGTCTGCCCCCAGTGGCTAAGGTTGGTTCAGTGGGTTGGGTAGGGCTCCTGATGGAGGGGACTAGTTCCTGTGTTCTGGTGGATGAGGCTGGATCTTGTCTTTCTGGTGGGCACGTCCACATCTGGTGGTGTGTGTTGGGGTGTATGTGGCCTTATTTTGATTTTAGGCAGCCTCTCTGCTAATGGGTGGTGTTGTGTTCTTGTCTTGCTAGTTGTTTGGCATAGGATGTCCAGCACTGTAGCTTGCTGGTCATTGGGTGGAGCTGGGTCTTGGTGTTGAGATGGAGATCTCTGGGAGATTTTTGCCATTTGATATTATGTGGAGCTGGGAGGTCTCTTGTGGACCAATGTCCTGAACTTGGCTCTCCCACCTCAGAGGCATAGCCCTGATGCCTGGCAGGAGAGCCAAGGGCTTGTTATCCACATGGCTCAGAGTAAAAGGGAGAAAAAAAAAGTAAGATAGAAATAGATAAAATAAAGTAAAATGAAATAAAGTTATTGAAATAAAAAATAATTATTAATAAATTAAAAATTAATAAAAAAAGAAAGAAAGAAGGAAGAGAGCAACCAAACCAAAAATCAAATCCAACAATTATAACTAGTGCTAAAAACTATACTAAAAGAAAGAAAGAAAGAAAAAAAAGGACAGACAGAACCCTAAGACAAATGGTTAAAGCAAAGCTATACAGACAAAATCACACACAGAAGCATACGCATACACACTCACAAAAAGAGAAAAAGGGAAAGAAGTATATATGTTGTTGCTCCCAAAGTCCACCTCCTCAGTTTGGGATGATTTGTTGTTTAGTCAGGTATTCCACAGATGCAGGGTACATCAAGCTGATTGTCGAGATTTAATCTGCTGCTCCTGAGGCTGCTCGGAGAGATTTCCGTTTCTCTTCTTTGTTCGCACAGCTCCTGGGGTTCAGCTTTGGATTTGGCCCTGCCTCTGCATTTAGTTCGCCTGAGGACATCTGTTTTTCACTCCGACAGGACGGGGTTAAAGGAGCAGCTGATTCAGTAGCTGTGGCTCACTCAGGCCAGAGGGAGGGAGGGGTACGGAATGTGGGGTGAGCCTGCAGCAGCAGAGGCCAGTGTGACGTTGTACCAGCCTGAGGCACGCTCTGTGTTCTCCAAGGGAAGTTGTCCCTTAATCAAGGGACCCTGGCAGTGGCGGGCTGCACGGTCACCCTGACGGGGAGGTGTGGAGAGTGACCTGTGCCTGCACACAAGCTTCTTGGTGGCTGCAGCAGCAGCCTTAGCATCTCATGCCCATCTCTGGGATCCGCGCTGATAGCCGTGGCTCATGCCCATCTCTGGAGCTCCTTTAAGTGGTGCTCTTAATCCCCTCTCCTTGTGCACCATGAAACAAAGCGGCAAGAAAAAGTCTCTTGCCTCTTTGGCAGTTCCAGACCTTTTCCCGGACTCCCTCAGCTAGCTATGGTGCATTAACCCGTTCAGGCTGTGTTCACGCCGCCAACCCCAGTCCTCTCCCTGGGATCCACCGAAGCCCAAGCCTCAGCTCCCAGCCCCGCCCGCCCCGGTGGGTGAGCAGACACTTCTCTCGGGCTGGTGAGTGCTGGTAGGCACTGATCCTTTGTGCAAGAATCTCTCTGCTTTGTCCTGTGCACCCCTGTTGCTGTGCTCTCCTCTGTGACTCCGAAGCTTCCCCTGTCTGCCACCCCCAGTCTCCACCTGCAAAGGGGCTTCTAGTGTGTGGAAACCTTTCCTCCTTCACAGCTCCCTCCCACTGGTGCCGGTCCCATCCCTATTCTTTTGTTTAAGTTTATTCTTTTTTCTTTTGCTCTACCCAGGTACGTGGGGAGTTTCTTGCCTTTTGGGAGGTCTGAGGTCTTCTGCCAGTGTTCAGTAGGTGTTCTGTAAGAGTTGTTTCACATGTAGATGTATTTCTGATGTATTTGTGGGGAAGAAGGTGATCTCCACATCTTACTCTTCTGCCGTCTTGAAGCTCCCTTCTGCCAACACAGTTAACACAAAATCCTTCAAGTAAATATATCGTGGGCAAAAATAAGGATCAAATTTCACTTTATATTTGTAAATGTTTGCCATAGTTTTGATGGATATTATTCCCATAGTAAGGATTTGGATTTCTTTTAAGGAAGTAAATGAGAATGAGGGAAAAGTTTTAGAAATATTATCACTAGAAGCATCACCCGCATACTTACATGTCTTTAGGCATATATCATTGTGGTAGACATTACATAAGACTCTCCAAAAATGTCTTATATGTTAGTTTGAGAAGACTTTTTCCCTAACCTGTCAAAGTGTCTAATATATGACAATAAAATAGCAATAATCTATCAGTTAAATTCAGTTGTAGTCTTTGGTATCTAAAATAAAAGGCTGATTGTGACAACTTAGAATGTCACATTTCTGCAAAATCTGAGATTCTTGGGTTGCATACTATTACCAAGAAAATGGAAGCATACTTACATTTCTAGTGGGAAACCTGCAACCTTTGAGAAAGAAATGTAATTGCTGAATCACTGAAGCTCCTCTGGATTCTCTTTTTGCTAGATTTTGAAACAATAATGTAATGTTGAGACTAGTCAGAAATATCATGATCTTATTCTAACTATGATTTTCTTACCATTAGATTTAAGTGGCAATAAAATTTCCCAAGAGGGAGAATAAAGGATGCATTCCGCATTTCACCCTAAAACAATCACAGAAATCAGTCTGGGTTTGCCTGACCCCGTAGTTTGGGGATTAGTCAGGTTAAGGTATGCAGTTAATATGTTAAGTCCCTGAATCTCAGATTCTGTGCGACACTGTCAGGAAAACATTTGGGAAGAACATTTAGAAGGCTTTGCCATATTTAGAAGTTTCAGTCAAATTATGTTGCTTCATAAGCCTTTTTTGTAAGGCAGTCACAGTTGGGGAAGTGAATTTTATTCTTGTAGGTCACCTGTAACAATGTTCTATTATTTAAAAAAAAAAAACTAAATCCTTTGGCAGCTGAAACTATTTTCCCATTTATCACAAAAACTATATCACTGTGTATATTTGGGGCTATAATTCACATTTCTGTGAATGGAAATTTGGTTGAAAATTTCCTCACTTCTTGCCTGAGACATAAAATTAGGGGAGATTTCATACAGTTTTGGACATTTACTCTGAATCAGTATTCCTTATTAGCCAGACTCTTCCCACATTCATAGATAAAATCATTAAAGCAGACTATAGACAACTTTTTAAGGCATAAAATTTCTGGATTCTGAAAGGTGAAATAAGATAAATGAACGTTTATTTTTCTTTCCTGTATGACTATTTCATTAGATCAACATGGCATCACTGGTGAAATATTAGTGTCTAAAGGATTTAATACATTTTTAATAAAGTTGAATTCCCTTCCAATGTCTAAATTATGAACTAGTAATATCTGACTCAAGAATGATAAGAAGAGCCAATATCTATCCATCCTCTTGGAAATATTATTTTTTAATTTTTAGCAATTATACCAGTGACACTTCTCACAACTCTTTATGATCAACAGTAAGATGTACTTTTCACTTTTCACTATTGAGCACTGTCTTAATATGAACTGGGTTAAAATGAGGTTTAAATGTGTAAAGACAGTGATTATTATTAAGCACTTTACTCTTTACTTGACAGCTTGACATCTGATTCCATAAAAGGGAAGATACATTTTGGTTCAGTATGTGGTGCATGTAAAGATACAGAAACATAGATCTGCATCTTATCTTTCAGATGTCAATGATGAACCATATTTTGTGTTTTTAAAAAGGTCAATCATAGATTTTTTGAGAACTAATATTTCCTAGAACTGCCATTTCTCTCATTTGCATTATAGTTAATCCTCAGCAGTTCTGTATATTGGAGGTATTTTATTAGACCATTTCTTAGTTATTAGAATTAAACTTATGGGGTTTGGTGGAAGGGGGAAGAGTAATGGAAAGAACATTGTTAGGGGTGGGAGTATTATTTTACCTTAAAATTGTTATTTTTGTGCACAATATAATTCAATAAACTTTTCCTAATATTTGAATATTGAAGCATATTATAAAAATAGAGATATTTAATTGTCAAAGTTAAATGAACAAGATACATCCACATAGCTTTAAGCATTTAACCACCTAATATACTCTCCCTATTTAATTTAATGGACATTTGAATGTTGTTGGGTAGGAAAAAATTTTACTCTGTTCTTCTAAGTTCTTCTGGCTGTTCTAAGAGTTTAAATGACCTGAGACAGATTAACAGGAGAAAATCAAAACAAAAATTTAATAACATATATACATGGGAGAGATCCCAGAAAACTGGGTAACTCACCAAAATGGCTGAAACTCTCATCTTAAATACCATCTTCAACTATAGACAAAGAAGGATGTTGGGGGTAGTGGTTTAGGGCTTCGATGCTGAGGAAAGCAATTGACATGGAGATGGAGAAGCAAATGTTTGGTAAACAAATGTTTGCTGGGGCAAGCAGGGAGGATGGGACATAGAGTGGACTCTGATCTCTAGTCCCTGCTGAGTTTCCTCCACCTCACCAAGCTTATATTCTTTGCAAATATCTCTATTGATAGTTCTATTCTGGGAATAGGCCCTTCATCTAAATGCTTTTAGGCAGTTAAGGGGGGAAGGAACAAGAAAAACTTCCTGAGCTTTCTGTTCCTTAGAAATAACCAGCCTAAATTAATCCTCATGTCCAAAAGATAAATTTTGGGGTGGCAAATTTTGCTACCCTACAATGTGGCATGATACGTTTGACAGACTGCCACACAGACAGACATAAAACTACTCACAATTGACAGAAAATTTTAAAATCAGATTCTTAAACTGTGCATAGGAAATGCAACTCTAGTAGACTTGGTCTAAAACATAAGGTTAAATCTGAGACCTGAGCACAAATCTGCTTAGAAACTACTGTAGCACAGGACACTTTGCTCAAATACATTTGAGAATTTCCTCTTTGCTTAGTGTATAACTATAAAATCACCAGCTGACTTTGCAAGTCCATCAGGAGTATGGGCTTAATTCACTTACTCATATATCTGTCCCATCATTCAGTTACATCTTCAGTCATATAGACCACATCCTGGATTTCCCTACCTTAGACGATACTGCTCTCTCTGCCAAAAAAAGTCTTCTCTTCACCCTCTGCATCTAGAGTCTACCAGACTTTACTTATTTCATAGACTTGTCCATTAACTATAGTTATTAGTTTGTCTTTTCTTTTCCTCTAGATCAGAGGTCAGCAAACTTTTTCTGTAAAGGGCCAGAGTAGTGTTGCTGAAACCTGACCTCTGTCACACCAAATTGAATCTTGGAGACAGAGTTTTGGGTGAAGTAGCAAAGAAAAGCTTTATTGCTTTGCCAGGTGAAGCAGACCACAGTAAGCTAATGCCCTGAAAACTATGTGTCCCAACCCATGGGGGCTTGTGAGGAGTTTTATAGAAATGGTTCAAGGGGGGCAGCGCTGCTGATAAGGATCAGGGTGCATGCAGGGCTTGCATTCCTTCAATCCAGAGATCATCTGGCATCACCATGGTCTTGTGATGGGCTTCTGTGGTTCTAGAGGTTATCAAACTGTGACCTTTTCTCTTGAATGAAGAATGCTTCATCAAGTAGTTAACATCTTCCCTTTGGTGGGGGTTTTAGTTCTGCAGAAGAGCTCAAAGATATTGTTATGTATGTCCCTTGAGGAGGAACCAGGACCCTGCCCCAAAGCTGCACTATCATTTCTTGACTGCTCCTCCCTTGTCTCCCAATCCTCTCCCTTCCCTGATTAACAACTGTTTGAACCTGCCCTTTGGAACTAGGGATGGTCACGGAAACTGAATGAAGCTTATTTCCTACAAACAAGAAACAGGGGAGGCAGAAAGGCTTTTGTGCCTAGGAGCCCCACAGTGTCCTGCTCAGTTTCAGTAGGTTTTATATATAACAAAAGAGAAACCAAATTCCCCCAAAATTTCAATTGATGATATTCAAACCATCAAGTGTAATAATAATGAGTACAATGTTTTATGTAATAGAGAACTACTAATGAAATGAATGGACTTGTATATCTGATCTCGGAAAATGTCTTTTCACACAGATAGGTACTGCCCAATACTGATATCAGTCCACAAGCATATAGATTTAACTCAATATATCTATCCTTGGAAGGCATGTGAAGAACTCTATTAGATTATTTTCTTCATATCAGCCATTTAACATGCCATTACATTGAAGATTAATCATTTCTAATTGACAGATAAAAGCTCCTCAATTCCATATTTATTGCAACCTATTGAAAATTTGAGTTTGTGCACAAATGGAAATTCTGCTTCTTGTTTTAACTTCTACAGGGCTGGAGTGTATAAAGTAACTTACCATTACTTGTGACTCAGATAATTTTAGTTGTCATCAGAGTGACTTTACTACAGTATAAATTTTGCATAAAAGCACTCTTTTACCTTACAATTTTAGGTTGATTTATCAAGACGTTATCAAGTTTGCATCAAAAACTAATTGCCAGAGTGATTCAGCATTCAGTAATAGTGGTCAAGGATACTTCTCATTCAGCAAAATTTCTGTCTTGGCTCTGAGCTCAAAAATAAACCTTTAGGGCTTCCCTGGTGGTGCGGTGGTTGAGAGTCCGCCTGCTGATGCAGAGGACGCGGGTTCGTGCCCCGGTCCGGGAGGATCCCACATGCCGCGGAGCGGCTGGGCCCGTGAGCCATGGCCGCTGAGCCTGTGCGTCCGGAGCCTGTGCTCCGCAACGGGAGAGGCCACAACAGTGAGAGGCCCACGTACAGCAAAAAAAATAAATAAATAAATAAATAATAAACCTTTGCCACTTATAAGCCATCCAACTGCTTGTTTGATAAGGCAAGTCAGGATATGCAACTTGCAATTTTGACAAAAGTTCACAGAATGACAATGGTTCCATTAGCAATAGTGAATGAAGTTCACTATTGACACTCCTAGTTCAATAACACATGATAGACTCAAATATTTTGCACAAAGTACCCACTGATGTATAATACAATAAACAGCCATAGGCTTTGAACACCTTATGTTTTCCAAAGCATTGTATATTTGTCCAGATAAACTTTTTATTTCTGTGCAACATATATTTCACACACCATTAGTTGTAACACACCTTAACAGATCTCACATCAGGTTTTACTGAATTAGTGTTTTGTCAGATTCTTTGAAAATATTCTTACCTGTTCTGTTCCACACAGACAATTCATTCATAGAGACTAACTTTTCAGTCTCTTCAAACTTGGTATCGCTTCCTCAAGCAAGTTACAGCAATTAAGCATTGTTGGTAATATCTGTTAACTCATGAAGGAAAAACACTCCATACCATTTTCCCTTTTTTAAAAAAAATTTACCATTGCTGTTGCTGTCAATGTCCTCAACTTTTTGAGTAACTATACTTGGTGAAACGCTAATAGTCTTAAGTTTGTTTTCTCTAGATGTATTTCTTTGGTTGTTGTAAGCAAACCCTGTTTAATAACTCACCATCAGTGAGTAGTTCTCTCTGCTTGGCTAACAAATTAGCTTTTCAGGAACTTACTTTTGTCACTCATTTTCATTTATTTTTGTGATGAAATTCTGCTATGATGAGACCTTTCATTTTAATTTTCTAATTCTTCTAATTGTTGCTTTTCTGTAATTTGGAATATTGTGATGAGCGCTTAGTCTGTTATATTAACGTGTATTGCATTCTTTTTGTTACAGCTATAGTGTCATTGCAGAATAAACACAATTTGCGCTTTAAATGATAACAAAATAATTATTGCTCAACTGGGCCTTAAAAATGTGATGTTCCACATCTGACTGTCTCTTCTTTTCTTGATTTGACCTAATGGGCATGCAGGAATAATAAAAATATAAAAAATAAACTGTCATGGTAAGGCAATAGGAATGCAGCACTTAAAACTGTGGGGGAGGAAAAATAATTTTTCCTCCACCCTTTCAGATTCTTGGCTGAGACCCTCCCCCCAACCTCATAATAAAAGACAGATTAACAGGAGAAAAACAAACAAGTTTAATAACATGTATCCCTCCTGTATATGTGAGAGATACCCAGGAAATCTGAGTAACTATCTGAAATGGCCCAAGCCATCACCTTAAATACCATCTTCAGATAAAGACAAAAGAAGATGTTGAGGGCAGGGGAGCCAGTTATGGAAGGCTATGAGGAAAAGCACAATAATCAAGAGTAAGATTGTTGTGTAGATTTAGGTCTGTTGCCTACTTCACTGAAAAAAGTTTTAGAGATTTCGTCATCCTTCACTTCCTGGTACAGAGATGGAGACACACTTACAAATGGAGATTTCCCTTATAAATGTAAATATCCTTTAAAAAAGGGTAACTTCTCTTGGTTTACAGAGCTTTTCTTATGTCTGCTGTTTCATAAAAATAATCAGCCTAAAATAATCCTTATGCCAGAACCATATTTTGGGGTGGCAAATATGCTCCCCCTCAAAACCCTGTCAAATAATAATTACATAACTCTATTTGGTAGTACACCGAACATCAGTATGAAGTCTTGAGAGTGTGGCATAAGGTCTTTGTCACTGCTACTCTATTCTGTTATTATAGCCCATGAGATTCCAACAGTCACTGAACTGGGTTTTCTTAGCTTCCTTGAAAAATTTCTTCCTTGGCTAGAAGGATAATTTTTAACCAAACTCTTTCCCCCATATACTAAAATCATGTACATAGAAATGTGTATACATTCAATATTTTTAAAACAGAGAATATACTCTCTGTCCTGAAGAAAATAAAATGGATATAGACATCATTTTTTCAAAATCTTGATAATCATTCTGGGTTGGTATGCTAGTATCTCTATATCGGTTCATAAATTTCTTGGCATTTATAACAACTGTTAAATATCTTTATATGATAGATAGCAAATTTGTGATGTGGTGGCATGCACAGGACAGATTTTAATTTCAGACACTGTAAATTTGCAAATACAAGCTGTTGAAGCCATTGAGTTGTAAAAGCATTAGACTGAAATTCTCTCCAACTTAAATTTCAGCCATTTAAATGTATTAAACTGCCCTCCACAATTGCATTCAAATGTTTAATGGAACTCTTAAATGTAACACTGGGTTATAAGCTTCACGGGAAAAAGAATTCCTTTTTTTTTTTTCTCTTGTTTATTCCCAGTACTAGAGCTGTGCCTATCACACTGTAAGTCCTCAATAACTACAACGTCTAGAAAGAGATATTTACCCAGGCAGTATTTTACTTACTTGTGTTTGATGCATGTGTGCAATGTACTATGTTTTTCACTTTTAACAAACAAAAATACTTCTATTTTGTTCCCCATGTAAAGCCAATGAAGGAGGTTATACGATCTCGCACACCCATGAAAGAGACAACTACTGTGGAGATCTGGACTCATTCCCAACAACAGGTATGAAAGGAAACACTTGATATTTCCCTTTACTTAATTTTTATGAATGTATAAAAACCATTCTTTTTATTAATTTTTTTTATTTTTTAACATCTTTATTGGAGTATAATTGCTTTACAATGGTGTGTTAGTTTCTGCTTTATAACAAAGTGAATCAGTTATACATATACATATGTTCCCATATATCTTCCCTCTAGCGTCTCCCTCCCTCCCACCCTCCCTATCCCACCCCTCTAGGTGGTCACAAACCACCGAGCTGATCTTCCTGTGCTATGCGGCTGCTTCCCACTAGCTATCTATTTTAGGTTTGGTAGTGTACATATGTCCATGCCACTCTCTCACTTTATCACCGCTTACCCTTCCCCCTCCCCATATCCTCAAGTCTATTCTCTAGTAGGTCTGTGTCTTTATTCCCATGTTACCCCTAGGTTCTTCATGACCTTTTTTTTCTTAGATTCCATATATATGTGTTAGAATATGGTATTTGTTTTTCTCTTTTGACTTACTTCACTCTGTATGACAGACTCTAGGTCCATCCACCTCACTACAAATAACTCAATTTCGTTTCTTTTTATGGCTGAGTAATATTCCATTGTATACATGTGCTACATTTTATTTATCCATTCATCCAATGATGGACACTTAGATTGCTTCCATGTCCTAGCTATTGTAAACAGAGCTGCAATGAACATTTTGTTACATGACTCTTTTTGAATTATGGTTTTCTCAGGGTATATGCCCAGTAGTGGGATTGCTGGGTCATATGGTAGTTCTATTTTTAGTTTTTTAAGGAACCTCCATACTGTTCTCCATAGTGGCTGTATCAATTTACATTGCCACCAACAGTGCAAGAGGGTTCCCTTTTCTCCACACCCTCTCTAGCATTTATTGTTTCTAGACTTTTTTGATGATGGCCATTCTGACCAGTGTGAGATGATATCTCATTGTTGTTTTGATTTGCATTTCTCTAATGATTAATGACATTGAGCATTCTTTCATGTGTTTGTTGGCAATCTGTATATCTTCTTTGGAGAAATGTCTATTTAGGTCTTCTGCCCATTTTTGGATTGGGTTGTTTGTTTTTTTGTTATTGAACTGCATGAGCTGCTTGTAAATCTTGGAGATTAATCCTTTGTCAGTTGCTTCATCTGCAAATATTTTCTCCCATTCTGAGGGTTGTCTTTTGGTCTTGTTTATGGTTTCCTTTGCTATGCAAAAGCTTTTAAGTTTCATTAGGTCCCAATTGTTTATTTTTGTTTTTATTTCCATTTCTCTAGGAGGTGGGTCAAAAAGGATCTTGCTGTGATTTACATCATAGAGTGTTCTGCCTATATTGTCCTCTAAGAGTTTGATAGTTTCTGGCCTTACGTTTAGGTCTTTAATCTATTTTGAGTTTATTTTTGTGTATGCTGTTAGGGAGTGTTCTAATTTCATACTTTTACATGTACCTGTCCAGTTTTCCCAGCACCATTTATTGAAGAGGCTGTCTTTTCTCCACTATATATAGTTGCCCCCTTTATCAAAGATAAGGTGACCATATGTGCATGGGTTTATCTCTGGGCTTTCTATACTGTTCCATTGATCTATATTTCTGCTTTTGTGCCATTACCATACTGTCTTGATTACTGTAGCTTTGTAATAGTGTCTGAAGTCAGAGAACCTGATTCATCCAGCTCCATCTTTCGCTCTCAAGATTGCTTTGGCTGTTCGGGGTCTTTTGTGTTTCCATATAAATTGTGACATTTTTTATTCTAGTTCTATGAAAAATGCCAGTTGTAGTTTGATAGGGATTGCATTGAATCTGTAGATTGCTTTGGGTAGTAGAGTCATTTTCACAATGTTGATTCTTCCAATCCAAGAACATGGTATATCTCTCCTTCTATTTGTATCATCTTTAATTTCTCTCTTCAGTGTCTTATAATTCTCTGCATACAGGTCTTTTGTCTCCTTAGGTAGGTTTATTCCTAGATATTTTATTCTTTTTGTTGCAATGGTAAATGAGAGTGTTTTCTTAATTTCACTTTCAGATTTTTCATCATTAGTGTATAGGAATGCCAGAGATTTCTGTGCATTAATTTTGTATCCTGCTACTTTACAAAATTAATTGATTAGCTCTAGTAGTTTTCTGGTAGCATCTTTAGGATTCTCTATGTAGAATATCATGTCATCTGCAAACAGTGACAGCTTTACTTCTTCTTTTGCGATTTGGATTCCTTTTATTTCTTTTTCTTCTCTGTTTGCTCTGGCTAAAACTTCCTAAAGTATGTTGAATAATAGTGATGAGAGTGGGCAACCTTGTCTTGTTCCTGATCTTAGTGGAAATGGTTTCAGTTTTTCACCATTGAGGATGATGTTGGCTATGGGTTTGTCATATATGGCCTTTATTATGTTGAGGAAAGTTTCCTCTATGCTTACTTTCTGCAGGGTTTTTATCATAAACGGGTGCTGAATTTTGTCAAAAGCTTTCTCTGCATCTATTGAGATGATCATATGGTTTTTCTCCTTCAATTTGTTTATATGGTGTATCACGTTGATTGACTTGTGTATATTGAAAAATCCTTGCATTCCTGTAATAAACCCCACTTGATCATGGTGTATGATACTTTTAATGTGCTGTTGGATTCTGTTTGCTAGTATTTTGTTGAGGATTTTTGCCTTTATGTTCATCAGTGATATTGGCCTTTAGTTTTCTTTCTTTGTGACATCCTTGTCTGGTTTAGGTGTCAGGGTGTTGGTGGCCTCATAGAATGAGTTTGGGAGTGTTCCTCCCTCTGCTATATTTTGGAAGAGCTAAAAAACATTCTTAAGATGTATTTCTCGATATGTACTCCATGAAGTTTCTTTAGGTGATTTTATGCTGGACTCTAGTGTGAAAATATGACAGTAAATACATATTTCTTCCTAGTGTAGTTTGATAATAATACTGGAGGTAGTTTATTTGTTGCATAAGGTAAAATTATTCCTCAAAAAGCATCTTCTAAATGGTTGTCTATTCCACTGATATTTGTCTAGTCATAAAGTCATGGAGTGACAAATGATTGAGAACTGCTGGTTTACAATGTGACTTAAATTTAAGGTTTAGCATAATATAGGACAATTTGTTTTTATGCTAATTAGGCAAATTTTAGTAAGACCTCCCTGAAAGAAGCCAGTTTGAATTTTAAAGGAAATTATGTTATAAGGTATTTTTAAAGAATCCACTTTTACTCATTTCAATCAGGACAGCTCAAAATGTGACTAACAAATCCAATCAAATTTGTTTTCGTCATAGAAGCCATAAGGGGAATTTAAAAATGAAGTGAGGAGACTAATCTAAACATTTGTTGGCCGTTTATTATTCTGTGGTTGGTTTACTTACTGTTGTCCATAATGTAGAGGTCCTGAATTTGACCCCTTGGGTGCCAAATTAGTAACCATAAATTATCCTCTATTCAGTTATTTTCAAATATCATTTATTTGTTACAAAGGATATAAATTTTAAAAATGTAGATACATAAATGCATATCTAGAGTATTAGAGAAACAACCCAAATGGAGTGAGAAGAGAATCACATTGCTTATCGTTTATTATTTGACAAGTGCTTCTGAAATTCATGGAAGTCATGTGTTCTAGAATACTAACATCCTACAATATTTTACAGTGTTAATTTATGCTCTTTAGAAAGAGTTACAGAATTAATACATGCCCTGTGGGAAGAAATGGTTAATTAAATAAAGGTTCATTGCAACCCGGGAGCTGGCCAAATTGTTATTAGCTTTAAATTACTCAGGTACAAATTAATGAAGTTTTGCCAAATTTCAAACTGACTTTCCGATCTTGCACCTCTGATTCAGTCTCAAGAAAATTGGTGAGGATGTAGAATACACGATGATAGAATTCACATCTATATACTTGATTAAGAGGCTATGCAGTCTTCAGAATAACTGCTTTGAGGAAAAGTACACAATTTTAAAATGTGTACTTTAAGGTCCAAAGATTTGAACTACTAATGTGACAAGAGGTAGGACTAGGATAAATAGTTAGATGACAGATGAAATTAGACACTGTTATGTTACACTCTTCCTCTATGAATAAGACATTGCTCTATGAGCAGTATTTTTTACCTACCCAGTTACTAATGATTGTATTGTACTAAAAGGAGTGCAATATAAGTAATTATACTAATTTCTTGCCGATTACTGATTCTCTTGTTTGTTTACGATCTTAAAATCTTGTTGGAGACAATTATTTCTTTTTTTTTAAACATTTTCATTGGAGTATAATTGCTTTACAGTGTTGTGTTAGTTTCTGCTGTATAACAAAGTGAATCAGCTATATGTATACATATATCTCCATATCCCCTCCCTCTTGCATCTCCCTCCAACCCTCCCTGCCCCACCCCTCTAGGTGGTCACAAAGCACTGAACTGATCTCCCTGTAGTGGGTTCATTTTGCTTGAGTTTCTTTTATTAGGTAAATCTTTTAGATATCTGAGATCCTTGATTGTCCTTACTGCCTGAGACTTAAATTGAAATTTAAGATGCGTCGTAGAGTGGTGGATTGCACTGCATAGAATTACTATGAATATGATACAGATAGGGACTTTCCAACCTTGTTTTTGGTAAACATTGTGCTTGCCTCTGAAAAGTTTAAAGAAAATATGTGCTTTATGAATAATCTTTTATGGTTCCTTATATTTAGCAAGATACTCATTTGTGGGATTTCAAAAGGCAACAATCTAAAAATAGAAACTACTGAAACTAGAGTGTAACCTGAAAATTAAATTATTTCTATTCCTCCATTGAAATCTTTAAACTCTTTGATAATCCCTCCCTCTACCATTCAGATGACAATTAAAGTCATGATACAGATGGTGACTTGGAGGGGTTATTTCTTTTAAATGAGCAATTACTACAATGGTGTCCCATAAAGCAGAATGTTTCTTAGCTGTAAAAGCCAACTGTTCAACTAATTAAAGTAACTTGTGAACCATGAAATAGGTCAACTTATTCTCTGACAAAAGAAAATCAAAATGAAAGTGTCCATTTCCTTACAAGAAATATCCTTGTAAGTCTATTTCCTTTAGTGCTTTTCTTAGAATCTTTAGAAAATATGTGTACAACTGGGGTGCAGGTCTTGAAGTTCCAAGTTAGATTTTTTTTAATTAACGTGATTTTAAATAACATTGGAAAAGGAATCAAATCACGCATAGCAGCTTTTCAATGTGCAGTGGACAGCAATGGGGTCATAAACATTCACTGTAGCTAACCTCCTAGCATCTGTGTAGTACTAGGGGAAATAGAGAGCTACTCAGAAATGGCCTTTGACCAGCTTTTCACATGCTGTTTACATATGCCAGTTCATGTGGAATTCTTATTTTTTGGTAATGCAGCATTCTATAATAACTCGATCTTTTCCCCTTGCATAATAAATTCTCTGCCCCCAATCACCTTCCCTGCCTCTGATTCTTAGTAATTACAATACTCTGTGTGCTAGCAAGTCTAAAACTGAATAACATTCTGTCAAAAAATTGAAACAAAATAAAACTAGTATATCTGGGGGGAGTCTTTCTGTGGCTTTCTATGACTTTCAATTACAATGACCTTGCTTGTGAAACAATTCTGAGGACAGTCTGATTATGAATATAGACATTAACTTGGCTGCCACTGTACTTCATTAAATCCAGATGTATTGTGATCACGACTTATATTCATCGAGAAATAAATAGCTTAGAACAGTAGTATCAGGCAACTGCTATAGAATATATGAGTGGGGAATGGACCCACTGCTTGACTTTAACTCCCCAAACCTTAACACCCACAGCTAGTGACTTGTGTCTCCTACAAAGAACACAGTTCACCTCTGGCACAGAAAGTAAATGAAATAGTGCAAACACTGTGAAGTGATACAAGAGAAATAAGAAAAATAGAGCAAATTTTTACTTTGGAAAGATGACAGAAGTCATATGTGGCAATGGAATTTATTTCTTTTATTTAACAAAACCTATATAAACTTACTACATATCAGGTGGTCTTTTAAGCAATTAAAACATTAACTCATTGAATTTTCATTACAAACTTATAACTATTATCAAACCTATTATTGTTATCATTAACCCTATTTTGTAGATGAGGAAGTTGGGGCACCAAGAGATGATGGCAAGTACCAAAGACAGGATGCAGACTCCCTGGGTCTGGCTCTAAAGCTCATCTTTGTAACAACTGCTTAATAATTTCTCACCACGAATGAACAGCAATAATGGAAGGTGGTCCCTGGGACAAGAAATATTTTAGAAGGAGTCTCTTTCTAGTGTTAAACTAACATAATTTTCTATTCAGCTAGAACACCTGCTTGTATTTGCATATGATAATGGAAGATGACCTCGTTATGATTCTGGAATTAAAATAAAAGAACAATAAGATGTGTGGATAATAAAGAATATGAGGTTTTAAAATAATCAGAAAAATGAAATTTTTAGACATATTAAATCTACAATGATAATCCTTAATGAAAATCTTTCTTCAGGATGAGAAAGGCTAATTAACAGTAATAGAATGTGTGAGAATTCCCATGGTTTTAAAGAATTACCTTGTAATGTTGGAATAGTGGCTAACAGGATCACTAATTCGATATGTTAACAGTAAAGTCATTTGATGAAGGAATTGCTACACTAATCTTATATTTTACCACAGCATGGTTAGGAAATCCACAGGGCTTTGGCAAATCAGTTTTCATAAAGTAAAACAGCTCTTACAGTTCTTTCATATTCTAAATGGCCTACAACTACTGATAGAATAAGTCACATGGTATTATTTTTTTTTGTTTTGAAATAGAACTACAAAGGAAAGTTTAGATGTTCAGGTTAAGGGTCAACACTAGTGTCTTTGCTTCTCTTGGAAGGAAAAAAAAAACCCAGATAATTCAAGAAAACTGCCTTCCTAGACTGTGCATAATTAAATCATGAAATGTTAGATTACACTTAGGCAGCATTTTGTTTTGATTTCAATATATGTCTACTCAGTGGGGTCACTTGTAATGTTTCTTCATTAGCAGCAAAAAGTATCTTGCAAAAAATTCACTGGGGTCATGAAACCACAAAACATTTTCCAAGGTGCACATACCATTAACTGCCTTTAGTTGCCAGCCTCGGTTTCACATCAGATGATATTTTTGATAATTCTTTTAAGATATACACTTATTTAAAAAATTGTTTTTGAACTACACACTTTATAATTCATGTTTTCCTCAAAGATCAAAGCACTTATCTTTTGGCTGGAAATTCAGGATGTGTTTTTATTCTTGTTATTATTTCTTCATGTTGTAAAGAAAAGTATATGTTCTATGGGAATGTAAGCTAATGAACATGCAAGAATCTGAGATCAGAATTTTTCCAAAGCTTAATTTGGGAACTTTTAAGAATTATTTTCATCTTCTAACGTTATTTTGTGGAAGGCCTTAAAATGCCAAGCCCACTTTAGAGGTAAGTCTTGACACAATAGGAAGCCTCATTAAAAAAAGAAATCAACATGCCTTGATGTAACATTATATATAACGTTTATTTTCAGACATGTGTAAAATACTCAACATTGTTCTCCGAACAGACTCCTAAGATTTAGCCTTTGTCCTTGACCTTTAGTGGTGTGAGTACTTTACTTTTAGTCATCAATGACTTTTATTTTTAAGTGACTACTAAAAGCGTCATGCTAGGTGCTCCACAGTAATTATTTCCTTTTCTTCAGTCCCTACAGCAGTTTTGTTGAGGTGTAGCTATAATATCTGCTTTTCTTAGTTGAGGAAACTGGGGCTCAGAGAGGTTGAATAATGTGCCTAAGTTTGCACAGCTTGTGAATGTTAGGGGATTCAAACTTTAATGTTCTGATTCTAAAGTCCATGATTCTTCCCCAACTGCACACTGCCTCCCATTCTTATTATATTCATAGAGAATGTCTCTTCAGTGAACATGCATCCCACGTGTGACCTGACATCCCAATGATTCCATGGCTTATTTGTGAATCTCAACAGCATAGCAGATTTGTGCCATGTTCACAGATAAAAGTCTTGTGAGCACCCACAGCAGATAAATACACACTGCAACAGATGGGGACCATTCTTCTGGAGCTCTTAGACTACAAAATATTGGCGACCAGTTTTGAAAAGAAATTGCTAACTATGATGTTACTATCCACTGGTTATTAAGCTTTAAAGTAGAAAATAAATATAGACCTTAGATATCATTAGGTACAATCGTAATTCATAGGAATGAAAAAAGGTCTCAATTTTCAAAACATAAGGAAGAAATCAAGGATAAACCTACTTTTATGATATTAATAATTTCTTTACATGGAATCTGGATTATGAGTTGTCAGCCTGCACATGAGTCCTCTAGCAATGCCTAACACCCAAGCAAAATAAATTGTATTTGTAATCACAGATGAAACCTTTTTGATGACACTGAAATCAAAGTGCTAAAAGCTCATCACTTGGTTTATCTATTATGTGGGCTCACAAATAAAGCATGTTGGGAATTAAAAGTAGGCCACATGAGGGAGGAATAAACATCAAATTAGGTAGGGCTAGATTTGGGGACACTGTTCAGGGTAAGGGTACGATCCTCACAGGAGAACTGTCAGCAAGCAAATTAGAATTCCCAAGGGGAAATATGATAAATTTGGACTAACTTTCAGAAACCAAAGATCCTGAACTAGTGGGAGGGGTTCTGTAGAAAATATATTTAAACAGTGCTGATAATCATGGTCAGGCAACCATATTATTGTGTTCCCTTTGTACTAAGACTCCAACCAATGGCTCTCCCATTAACTATGTGTGAAGCCTGGGGCCAGTGATAAAATATTTGAATTTGTTTCCACATCTGTAATATGAGGATATTTATATCATTCTTATAGAATTGCTATGAGGGTTAACACAACATATTCTAAGGTAAGCACCCAACAGATGTTCAATACGCAGATATCCAATTATTTTTAATTTTTTTCCAATCCCATCTAAAAATTGGAAAGTAAAACAAGAAGCTGGGGAAAATTCCAGGCACATGAGCTGGGCGAGTGAAACTGCCATTAACAAACATGGACATTCAGGTTTCCATGGCCTACGCTAGCACACCACACTCTGCACTTAGGTAGTGAGAGGACTGGGCATCTTAAAATACTCCTAGATATGGTGCAGATCATTTCAAGTCCAAGGTAGAGTTGGCATTCACCTCCTACAGTTCAGTGGGCTGACAACTTTCAGAAGTATATATAAAGGAAAAGTAGATAATTGCCAGAGACATCATATGTCCATATCTCTTCATTTTGATAGGAGATACCCTGAAGGAAAAAAAATTCCAGTTGATTAAATTTTATATATCAGTTTCTCAGATCAGCATGAAATTATATGCTTAAAATACTTCCTTTTGGCTAATCTAAAACTATTATAAGCAAATTAAAGTAAAGAAATTCTTTTGGAGGAAACACTGCTCAGTTTGCTCGGATTCACAGTAACAAGTGCATAAAGTCCCTAAATTACTTTGATACACCTGCTGATATAATCTAGAGCTAAGTTAAAAATTAGCAAAAACAAAAGTAAACTTTATCAAAATCGCATCCATAGGTCTATTCTATGACCTAATCATTAGACCAATTGTTGATTTCCAGCATAAATGTAGTGTAAACCATTACCCTCATTACACACACATATATATATATATATATATATATATATATATATATATATATTTAAAGGAATATATAATGGCAGGGAGCTCCTTAATGTGATGTGGAAGTATTTCGCCTCACGATTTTGGCAGATAACAATCTGAATAGTCAGTCTGTCATCCCGGGCCTTGTTTGTGTAGAATTCATTCTGTCTCACATGCAACAATGTCAAATTGCTCCGTTTAACGTTAGTGCCAGAATGAATGTCAGGGAAACAATGTTAGAGCAATTTAGCAGTTTGCATGCCTCTGACACTAAAGATTTTTCTTTTTGTTTTGTTTGTTTTCTGTTTTCTTTGACTTTGCAGTAGATAGTCCTTCTCCCCTGCTGCTATTTCCTGCTGCTAATTCCTATTAGCATACATTGTAGAACATCCTGATCCCTCTGCAGTTGTCAGCCCTTCTCTATGACATAGAGCTCTTTTTTGTTAACTAAAGTTATTAAAAAATGAGTAGGGCAACAGAAGACTTTGTGCTCATATTGAAACTCTTACCAGGTTTCTACCAAAGATCTTCGATCAGTTTTGAGTTACCTTAGAAAGAATTCATCAGTGAGTTTCCAAATATATTTCATCTACATATTCTTTACAATAAGGCTGCAAAAACAAATCACCTGTAAAACTCCATCTCCTCTCCCCTCTCCTAGATTTCTCCTATTTATCTATTCTCGAAGACCTACCATATTTTTCATCCTAAATTCCAATACTGATTGGAAGGTCCATATGGAGGGTCCTACTTTAAAAATCTTCAGATGTCTCCCATTACTTATAGAAAGAAGTTTAGTTACAGTCACAGGTTTCCATGTTTTGGCCCACACTTTCTGGTCTTTCTACACTTTTCTTTCTGGCTCATTGCTCAATGCCTACCTTAAGTTCCAATCAAACTATACTCTTTACTCTTCCTTCAGTTTTCTTATCCTTCCCTACCTATTTATTTGTATCTATTTCTCCCCTTCCAAACAATGCTTCTCCCTTATCTCCTCCTGTGCTTAACCATTCGCATAGTACTCATCTTTTAAGGTACCATGTGAAATACTTTTCAATCCACCCAACTGGCTATTAGCTCTTCATTCTCTGAGCTCCCATAGCACTGTGTATGTACCTCTCAAGGCTTCTTATTGCACACAGACTTACATTTCAAATATTTGTGCCCATGTCTTATTCTCCCATTTAAATGTTAGTTCTTTGAGGGCTTCCCTGGTGGCGCAGTGGTTGAGAGTCCGCCTGCCGATGCAGGGGACACGGGTTCATGCCCTGGTCTGGGAAGATCCCACATGCCGCGGAGCGGCTGGGCCCGTGAGCCATGGCCGCTGAGCCTGCGCGTCCAGAGCCTGTGCTCCGCAGCGGGAGAGGCCACAACAGTGAGAGGCCCGCGTACCACACACACAAACAAAATAAATAAATAAATAAATAAATGTTAGTTCTTTGAGAGCAGGGATTGTTTTCAACTCATGACTCCATACCTAGTATAGTATCTTGAATTCAGTAAGAGTTTTCCAGTGCGAGGCAAAACATTCTTCTCTCCCCTAAGCACTGATATTCGCCTACACTTTTTTTGAAGAGTCAATATATCATGTTGGATAAGAATTTGCACTTTGGAATCAAGTCTGGGTTTACATACCAGCATTGCCACTGACTGGTTATGTAATCTTTGCCAAACTATTTAATAGCTCAGAGTTTTATTTTCATCATTTGTCATGACAACATTAATACATCCCTTTTATCAGGAATTGATGTAGATTATATACATAACCTGTATAAAGTACTTAATACAATATCTGGCACACAGTAAATATTCAATCAATGTTAATTAAATTATATATTAATATATATTTAATCTTATATATATGTATGTATGTATATATGTGTTTCACCTATTGAACAACAGGCCACAAATCAGTGTTTTATAATGTAATGCAGCTTTGTTTACTTCTTTATCCATTTATTCTCAAAAAGTCCATGCTTCTCTCTCTTTCAACCTGTGTCATCTCACAGCGAGGTTTCCATTTTTGTTTTAAAGTCTCTAAAGAGGAAGATTACTTAGCCTCTAAAATGACTAATTCATTAAACTCTGCCCTTCTTTGGCAAGGGATCAAATGGTAAGACTT
Organism: Platanista minor; assembly: GCA_004363435.1. Classification (NCBI taxonomy): domain Eukaryota; kingdom Metazoa; phylum Chordata; class Mammalia; order Artiodactyla; family Platanistidae; genus Platanista; species Platanista minor. The sequence goes on from RJWK010008007.1 coordinate 25,293, forward strand.
AATAGAACAAGAGACCCAAGAAGCAAAGCTGACTGTTTCACTTTCCATCCATCACCACTGCTGATCTTCAGAATTCCATAAGTGTTCTTGGTACGTGAAGCTAAATCTGAAACGTGATCAAATAACTCTGCGGCTTGGAGACCTCAATAATTGACATCCTAATTAAAGCTACATTTGAAAAATCAACTATAAGTAATTTGCTCAATACTATCAACTGATCTCTTAAAATACTCCATAAAATAATTTTGAGGGTGGATTATTTCTAAAGCATCTGTTCGTACGTGAGCTACTTTTACGTTCTGTGTATTTACAATACTGGAAGCTGCTTGCTAGGCATAAGTACTAAAGGTACACAAAGAGAAGATTTAGTGATCTGCCTTGCCTCTTTAATGCACATGTTATTTGGACCATGAGAGAGAACTTTGAGGACCTCTTCGGCCATGGTTTTTCAGTTTTATTGAGATATAACTGACACGTAACTTTGTGTAAGTTTAAGGTGTCCTTCATGTGTAGAAAAAATTTGTTGTAAGGGAGCGTCTCAAGTATTCTGATGCAAGGAATGAGAACGGCAACACCCCTGCATCCCAGCCCCTAACCTCCCTCCCCTGTTGACCACAGGACAACGTGAAGAAGTATCTAATCAAGGTATGTTTAGAGTTAAGGCAAGATGAATATTCAGTTGCATGTCTGTGCTGACTCTTCTTTGAGGCAGTCATGCTTATTTCAGCTTATGATACTTGAAGGCAACACTGGGGTTACTTGACCAGCACAGCATGCCTTCTCCCTGATGCCCTAGGGAGATGGTAGTAGATAATGTTTATGGGAAAAGGAGAATAAAAATATTGCAGACTTTTTTGATCCTTGGAAGCCTTTAATGCATGCACTTATACAAGAAAATAATTAAATGAACAACAACTCCAGCAACCCCTTAAAAGTGGTACTTAATCACAGAACACACTCCCTAGGAATCATTTACCTTTGCTCTGTCTAAAATGGTTATGTCTTGGCTACTCAAGTGTGCTCTGAGAATTCTGTGGGTGTTCTCCACCAACACAATTTTCCTTCCTCTTCTCCGTTGCATCACCTCTGAGAGTTTGGCATTGTTGTTAATATGTAGCATAGAAACATATTGGGCTTCGGTTGATATTTTTTCTATTACAACAACTTTGTAAGCTCTGTTGTTAGTTTGAAAGGGAGTTTTACAACATGTCAAATGCAAAGTTTTTCTTTTGATATTCTAATAAAAACATCTTTGAGAGTTAGCTCTTCTGCAGCAATATAATTTACACTTGTACAAAATGCATTTTGCTCTAAATGAAGGTAAATAAATTATTTGTGCCATATGTCCCGCTCTCTCTGCTTGGTCTAATATTTTCCAAAGTACTATTTCTTTCTTGCTTTATTGTCACTTAACACAATAATTCAAAAAAAAAAATTTATTGAGTATTTAATTTGTGCTAAGTCCTGAGGCAAATACTGGAAATAAAACCATGAAAAAGAAAAAAGAAAAAAAAATGCAGGCCCTGTCTTCCAATAGCCTACAGCCTAGTAAGAAAAAAATGTGCTAACCTCTAATTATAAAATAAAATAGAAATAAATAGGTGCTAAATACTTGAATAAGTAACAATACTATGATCGTAGAAAAATGATTGCATTCGACTGGGAGTGGAAGTCAGGAAAGATTTCTGGTTGGAGCTGGAATTCAAAGAGTAGGATAATAAGAGTAGGATTAGGATCAATAACACATTTGTTAACTTTTTTTTTTTTAAAGCACAGTGATTTGTATACAGCAAACCCTCATCAGCAGTAATAGTTATTATATCACAACCTCACATAAGTAGTAAGTGGTAGAGTTGGAAACCAGATCTCCTGTTTTACATAATAGTTTCTTTCTACAATATTTTTCTCTTTCTGAAGATAGCATGCCCTGATTAACAGAGTTGCCTCAATATCAACAGAAAACAATTTAATTTGAATTGGATCAATTTTAGGTTGAACTGGATTACCTTGAAAACTTCCATTTGGGGGAAAGAATACATGAGGAAAACAGATTAAAGATCAAAAGTCATTTTTGATTGTCAGGAACTGAAAGGTCAGTTGAAACCCAAATGCAGAAGAACTCCAAATAAGCTTTTGGGAATATTAAGCACACACACACACCCTTGTGTCATTTATAATATTTTGATTCTGAGCTTTTATCATGGAAACACATAAAAAACTTAAAGAGATCAAGAGGCCAAAACAGGTGAGCTCTCAAGTGGCCTGTATTTAAAAATTTTAATCCTTAGAAGAAATTTTTGAAGCAGACAGGAAATGCCCCCAGTTAATCTATACTGTAAATATAATTTAAGAGCACATTCAGTTTTAATAGTGAATAAAGTATACATTCTGGGCATCAGCAAGTTTGCAAGTGAGTGTATATATTACTGTCTTTTCTCTCATACACACTGACCCACATATAACATCAACTTCCCTCCAAGGAGTACACTTAGAACTTCTGCATTTGAATTTTACTCCTTGACTTTTCCCCAGCTTTCCTCTGCTTCTTTTATTTCGTTGCCAAATGTAACACCTGATCCCTGCATTGATCCTATGAAATATGCTAGTTTTAGCTCCTCTTTCTATTTTTTTCCCCCCTGGCATTACTTAGTATGTCAAGATCTATAAACGTGATGCAAATTTCAATAAATTACAGTCATTTGTATTCACTCAAGTTTATTTTCTGTTCAGAAATATATTCTCTAAGATAATGTGACAATGCTCCTGGTTATGCCTAATAATCCTAAAGCTGTTGGACTGCCTGACATATATTATTTTATTTTTAAATTTTTAATAAATGAACCTGTGCCTTTTGTTCATTGAAATAAAATCCCCTTGTGATTGTTTAGTCTGTTTTATATCCTTCTGAACATGACTTGAAGGTTGCACACTGCATTTTTAAGATGAAATGCCACCTAAACTTAAATAATATTACCGTAGACCTTTAAAAATCAAATCTATAATTCAAATTGTTGTATTTCTGAGTTTCCGTACTCCTTGGTGAGAGAAACTAATGTGTTAGTGTGGAGGGGGCGGTTAATGATTCAGACCATGACAGATTCACATTTACCTTTTTACTTTCGTAGGTGCTGTAATGTAGACACTATTAAGATACAGTAACAGCCTATAGAAAGATTCTGCTAATCATTACAATTCAGAAAAGGAAACAAGCATATTCCTATAACAATGAACATGGAGAACATTGCTCTATCAAAGAATGAAAAATAGATGTATATACTTTATAAAAAAGACTGAATCACGTAAATAAGCAGTTATAACAAGATAGTAAAACTTATGCCATAATAAAATAAAATAGAAATTGACTGAAAAGAGACATGAAAAGCTATGTTATACCTGCTACTGAAAAATTATCAATTTATTTACCTTACCATTTTGATGTTCTCAGTGTTTAAGAGAATGTAGCCTTACCAACCTACAGCCAAAGCATGGTGATCTAGATTTTTATTTTCTGGTGTCTGCTAGCTAGTTGGACATTGAAGCTTGTGTTAAAAAATCTAACATATTGTCTTCCATTACCCTGTAAAACTTAAGCAATAAATGTGTATTGATTAATTGAATGATCTACTGACCTCAAGGAAGTGAAAGATGTTTTTCATGTTCCCTAACAGGTACTTAGAAAATACTTAAAATCCTGGCAAGACAGAGAAAATGGGTGTTTAAATTTTGGGGTTCAGGCAATACATAAGAAAATGAAATGCTCATTATTTATTTGATGTACTGTTACTATCTATTGGTACTAGTCTTGTAATAATATAGGGGAATATAATAGGCAGCAAACATGTTTCGTCACCTCTGGTACTCCTTTTATATATTGTTAAATTCCTGTGATTCACGCTATAGAAGGGGGAAAAGAAGTTTGTTAAGTGAATATGTATTGGATTTAAAGAAATTTACTGTAGAGATACTACAATTTAATTTGTGCAAAGAGAATTTAAATAATCTGTACTTAATCTAAAAATCTTGAGGTTGAACTGTTTTTAAAGGAGAGGCTACCAGATATGTACCAACAGGGCTCAGTGATAGACTAAATAATGATATATTCAGAAGACAACAGTAACTGAAGAAGTAATTTATGTTGTCCCAATAGGAGGGACTAAGAATAGACTTTTCTTTTAGTGGATATCTCCTACCTTTATTTTTTATTGAGATCAAGCTATTTAATAGATAAAAAGAGTAAACTTGCACTTTTCTGCTAGAGGCACAGAACTTCAAGCAACGATATAAAAGTAAAAGCAGTAGACATAGAATCTAAGAATTCTACATGAATTCAAACCTTTTATATCTAGACCATGTTTGGAAGCACCCATAACTGGTGCTGCTATTCAATTATTTGATATCTTAAACAGTGCCCAAGAAATTTGAGGACGTCTTTTTTTCTTTGGGGCTTCGGTTCATCAGCTTTGGTACATAAAGTCTGCTAACTTGTGCATACTAAGTCTTAGATCAAGTAACTTTGAAGGTTAAGTATGGAACAAGGATTTAGCAGAAAGGACTTCCGTTGGTTTCTCTTTCCTCCTTTACTAAACATGTCAAAATCAGAAGGTAATGATTTAAGTCACACTCAAATGGGAGATTCAAAGGCTGCTTTGAAACTGCCAAAAGAAAATGATCCAGGCAGGGAGACTGCAGGGTATCTCTAAGGTCTGCCCCTGTGATTCTATTTATATTCAAATTTGAAAGCAGGAATTCTGCATTTACTCCCTCTCCACTGAATTCAGTTTCACTTTGGGAAGACCGTAAAACATATTTCATACTTAAAAAACATGAGCTTTGTAAACAGGCACACTGAGGTTTGAATCTTAATTCCATCTTTGCTAGTTACACAGCAATGGACAAACTAGTTAATTTCTCTAAGTCTCGGTTTTCTCGTCAGTAAAATGGAGATGATAATAGCATACCTGCTGCATAGTGCTGTTGGAAGGATCAAATTCAACAATGCATATAAAACAATTGGGCCAGTGATAGTCAAAGCTCTAAAACAGCAGCTGTTGGGACTTCCCTGGTGGCACAGTCATTAGTATCTGCCTGCCAATGCAGGGGACACAGGTTTGAGCCCTGGTCCAGGAAGATCCCACATGCCGTGGAGCAACAAAGCCCATGTGCCACAACTACTGAGCCTGAGCTCTAGAGCCCACGAGCTACAACTACTCAGACCGTGTGCCACAACTACTGAAGCCCGTGCTCCTAGAACCCATGCTCCACAATAAGAGAAGCCACCACAATGAGAAGCCCACGCAACTCAATGAAGAGTAGCCCTCACTCTCTGCAACTAGAGAAAGCCTGCACGCAGCAACAGACCCAATGCAGCCAAAAATATAAATAAATAAATGAATAAAACAGCAGCTGTTACTATTCCTTGAATCTTTTTTTTTTAATTTTTTAAACATCTAAAAAGGAATATTATCTGGGCTGCTTGCTCTATTTATCTTCAAGGACTAGTAATAGCCCTTGTTTTTTCCCCACTGAAAAGTGGTGATTAACACGTTCACTACTTGAGACTTTATCAATCCTTACAGAGATCTTGCCCAAAGTGATTCATCAGATTTTCAGGTGTGCATTGTACAAGCTAAAGGATATACAGATATTCAAAGACCACTTCTTTCTTCCAAACCTATGCCTTGGATGGGGATGTTACTGAGCAAGTTTGTATGCCCATTGCACAGTGAGGCCAAACAAACTGAAATGCCAGAATTTGGAGCAGAGAAAGGTTTATTGCAGGGCTATGCAAGGAGAATGGGTGACTTGTGCTCAAAAAACTGAAACTCCCCCAAGGGTTTCAACAAAACTTTTTTTTCTTTTTTTTTTTTTTGGTGCAAGATCTTTATTCATTTGGGGCAGCTGACTGTGAAGGGAATGAAATGGGTTGAGATGATGAAGGAAATGAGATGATAAATTTATTGCCCCAGCCACCCCCCTGCCCCCAGGTAGCCAAATTCAGTAGGGCTGGCTGGTGTTAATGCCTTGTGTAGAGGCTTATGAGTAACATCATGTGTGTGGTTTGAGAAACTCGTGGGTCACATACAGATAGCATGGCCAAATATTCATTTCACAGAGTGGATGGAGGGAGAAGAAAAGAGAAAGAGAGTGCAGGGAGCTCAGCTTAGTGCTCTGTGATGACCTAGATGGGTGGGATGGGGGTGTGTGGGAGGGAGGTCCAAGAGGGAAGGGATATATGTAGACATATAGCTGATTCACTTCATTGTACAGCAGAAACTAACACAAAATTGTAAAGCAATTTTACTCCAATAAAAAAAGGAAAAAAAATCAGAAATCTGCTTTAATTAAGTGTTAAAATTGTGCACTGTAGAATTTCGATTCTGTAGGAGCTACAGACTAGTGGGACTGATATATGTTGTACCACCCAGTAAAGCTTCTTAGAAAAGATGAGATTGGAGCTGGCCTTCAGAGATGAGTATGATTTGGATAGAAGAAGAATAAAAAGTAGAATATTCTAGTGAGCTGTAAAGTTGGGAAATTACCAACAGCGTGAGTAAAGTCGTAGTAGGGGAAACAAAAATGCCATCTGTATCAGATCATAAGGACAACATGCAGTAGCCATCAGGCCTCCCCTCATTTTGCCAAGGCCTCATTTTTCTTCTCACACAATTCCCAAAGATAACCAAATGGTAGGAATGCTTGGCACAGAAGAGTTTAAATTTGTTTTCTTCCCTGCTAAGTGATTCTGAAATATAAATGCTAACACCTAGAGAGTTGCGCTTTCAGCTTACTGTGTAATTCCATAAGGGAGCCATTAATAATGTCAGGAAGCATTAATAGCCGAGAGAGGAGAAAAAATCTAGACTTGAAACTTTCATGACAGCACCTGAAATAAATTGTTAGCTTATATCAGAGGAGTGGTTTGGTTGACATAAGTTTTTTCTGGGTATAATTATATGATAGTTTTTCCAATTTTATAATTAAGTCATTAGCCATTCAGGCCACTGACAAGTATAAAATCAGATTTTAATATTTATTCTGGATAAATTGAAATAAAAAAGAAGGAAGTTGTAAGTTAGCTTACTTATTTCTCAGAGCATGACCTCGGTTGCTATGCGGCCTAGGCTCTGATACAGTCAGTGAATGAAATTATGTGGTTTTGTTTTACAGTCTCACTTTATTGAAAAATAGTTTCTGGTCACCCTAAGAAATGACTTCTAAAAAAACACAAATGTCTAGTTAAGTACAGTTTATAATACCTTATAAAAGTGTATTAAAACCATTCTCAAGTTGAAAAACCCAGAAATGTTGATGACTTTATTGCTTTGAACTAATGTCCTGTGGATCACACTGGGTAATTAAAGTCAATGGAGGGCAATCACAGAAAATTTGGTTAATCTGAAAGTGAGACTATCCCGTTTTCGTAAGACAAAAATCTTGGTCATATTCTGAAATATGCTTATGCTAAAAATAGTTGAAAACTATTTTAAGTGTAAGGAAAATTGTTTTAGAGCAATATACGTGTATAAAAAAAATAAGCTCTTTTATTTCTTGTAATTTGGGCGCCAGAGAAGGTAAAAACATAACCTTAAGACAGTCTGAACAGACACTCTCACAGTGTCCCCTGGAACTCAAGTTGTTCTCCCATTGTCTTATTTTTGTTTTTAATATCTCAATTTTGTCCTAAAACGTCTCTGTCTATGCATAAGGCTTTTATATATCTCTCATGTTGGAAGGCAGGCACACTTTTCTGTCCAGAAGTCATCTTGGTTTGGCGAATATGGACGTTGCTAGAGCAAACAACCAAGTTAGTGTCCAGGGAACTTGTTTTTTTACTTTTCAGTGACAAAGAGACAACAGGAAGAAGTTGCTCTACAACTTCCCAGAGCTGGTGACAAATGTTCTGCTGCTGTCAGCAAATATTCGAAAAGCCATACAATGCAGGAACATTCCAATTTGATTCTCCATTGCTAGTCTTACCAAAGGAGAATATGGCTGTGCAGAAAGACCATGAAGTACATTAGTCACTGTTTCAGGGATTTCTTATTTTCAATCTGCCACAACTATAGAATATAGTTTGGAGGTACAGAAGGTGGTAACAGGGAATAAGCAGTAGAATCACTGCAATTCTTCACTAAGATCTGTGATTATGGAGAAGAAAGACAGCAGCTTTAGGCAGTTTTCAATAAACACTTCACTTCTAGTAGATAATTTGTCTATGTATAATAGGTAACTTTGACCATAGTAGAAATGGAAAGGGGCTCTGATTCTCTTCATTAATTTTGTCTTAGTAGAGAAGAGCATTTTATTTTTTCTGTTTGTTTTCCCAAATGTGCCCATTTTGAGGTACCAGAAGAGAATTAGAAATAAGCTTTTTCATTGTTTACTAACTGAAAAAGTAAGCTAGTGGGGGAAAATTCCACTAATTTAAGATAATTTGTAACTCTTCTGTGTAATGTTTGATATTCTATAGCTGAAGATCTAAGAAAAACAACTCCAGATCATCTGGAAGAAAGAGCATCTCTGAAAATTTCATCCCTTTTTTTCTCCCATTATTTCAAACAATTCTAATAACAGCAATAAAAATGTCAGTGGGAGGCTAGGTGAGTGAACTGGGGAAATTCCATTCTGGTTTAGGGAAACCAAGTGCTAGGAAGCTTACTGTTTGTATTAGGCCACAGGGCCTTTAATATGTTTGTATTTGCCCTTTGCAATTGTGTAGAGATATAATGATATACTGCTACAGGTAAATATGTGGTTTCTGTTCTTTAGTCATTAATAATTAGTTGAATGAGAACCTTACAAGTACAAAAAGGATCATCTGTTGTGTGAAAATGTATGAAAAATAAGAAATAACTAGACATATGTCAATTTTAAGTTCTATGGACATAGGCTAGTAAGATACACTTCTCCCCAAGGATTCCACTTGGCCATGGGAAGTCAGAATCCATAATGCTGTATTATTGTGCAAAAGCTCACGGGGCCATCATGAATCTCTTGAGTATGTCTTTGGGCTGGATTAAACAAAGAAGACTCATTTCAGTCAAACATGACTATGCAGACCAACTTCTAACGTAGGTCACACTCTTGATGATTTGAGAAACTATGAAGAGGGAAAAGGTCCGTATAGTGCTCCAAATGTAATATCAGTTTTGTGAGAGAAGATGGATGATTGCATTTGGGATTCACCCATTCTTTGACCATGATATATATCACAGCCATTATTGTTGCATGAATCAGGTGTCTGATGCAAAGTTTCTGTAGTTTAAGATGAGCAATAACAGAACAGATTTATGGCAGTGGATATTATAAAAGCTATGCTAATTGTGTTCATTTCTCTTCAAAACAATGGAATAGAATGGTTAGTGGCAACTGAAGCAAAGAGAAGGGATAACACAACTATAAAACAGAATTGCAAAACAAGAACCCTGTGCAGTCTAACACTAGAGGATATTGTCATGTACTACACTGAACCACTAGATGGTGCACTCTGCAACTTTGTTGTTTACATCTTCTCCCAAATTTTGAGATACCCCAAATGCCCTGTGTATATGAAATATTTAAATGTTCCTTTTGAAATTCTTAGAAATATTGAATATATGTCTTACTTGTAACTCTCTAAAGGTAGTGCATACAACTCTACTTTCCAATTAATATGCTTTTGTTGCCCCTGGGGGAAAAACACATGTAATGAGTAACGTCATGTGTGTGGCATTCATACATTCACTCTTTTTTTTTTTTTTCTAGGCCATATAGAGATATATATATATATATATACAACGAGCCCAAGGTTGACAGTGTAATTTAGAGACTCACAACTAGGAGGAAGATTGCTCATCCTGACATTCAGGCATGGCCTAAATATAGTTCAGCAGTAAAATTTGACTCCATCCCAACTCCTCACCTATTCCTACCCGTTGCTTCATTCTCCCAAATGAAAGGGGACTCCAAATTTATGACTATGTGAAGACATAGTGGTTTCAGTTTTCTATGGCAGTACTCACTTGGTTGTAACAGCTTGACTTTCATAGAATAATGCAATATCTCTAGACCTCATGTTCAAGGAAGCCATCAAGGAGCCAAGACAATCCAGATAATTCAATAATATTGTTACAATTAGTGTCTAAAATGGGAGAAGCACTTGCTCTTTTTCTAGGAAAAAGATGTTCTTTTTAAATACATCATTTGCTTTTAATTGGTATAAACTCTACAGCAGGGGTCCCCAACCCCTAACAGGCTGGTACCGATCCACGGCCTGTTAGGAACCAGGCCGCACAGCAGGAGGTGAGCGGTGGGCTAGCCGCTCCCCATTGGTCGCATTACCGCCTGAACCATGCTCCCCACCACCCCACCCACCCAGTCCGTAGAAAAATTGTCTTCCACGAAACTGGTCCCTGGTGCCAAAAAGGTTGGGGACCGCTGCTCTACAGCATTGAATAGCACAATTTTTATCTCTGCCTGCCTATAGCATGTCAATAGTTGTACTGAATTAAAAGTTACCTACAAAAAGACCGGCTAGTCAGAGCATGCACAGAAAGTGATAACTACAGAGATAGGTTTGACAAGCTGATCTGGGACAGCAGCTGCCAGCGTGGAGAAAGAAGGAGCTCTCACAGCCATACCAGAGGAGATTCAGGGGGCAATATCCTCTGCAGAGTTATGCATTATTAAGGTATGACTGCATGTACTCAACGCAGTAGTTAAAACCAGACAATATCAAATCTAACATATAAGGTAGTTTTTATCACGCATCTTCATATTGGCATTCAACAAACTCATCATGCTTTTTCGTTTTTAGGCTCTCTTTTCCAAGGGACTTGTACATATATATAATGAGTGTACACTGTAGCACTTTATGACAAAGCTCACGGAACACATAGAATATCACATTGTTTAAATGAAATGAAGAACAATATAAAGGATTATTGTACTTATTCTAGCTCCAAAAGCACTTTTCTTTTTTCTATTGTGAGCATTTACATTTGGAGGAAACTTTCATTTTAGTAAGTGGACAATGATGGTGCCAATGTGTTTTACTCAGATTCTCAGAAGGAAGAATTTTTATCCTTGGTTAAACCATGTCTTTCGTAAGAATTGGTGCATTAAAACATAATAAAAGAATTCCTTCTCCCGTGTGTTGTTTTAATTGTAAAGGACAACATTTTTTAATAAATTATATATCTTCAAACTATTTTAATACATTAAGAAAGAAACATCAGAAGCATGATTTTTTTTTAATTGAAAGTCCTCATTGATACAATAAGAAAGAAAAAGAAATACAGGTACAAAATGTGTTCCTTTCTTTTGTATAGCTGTATTACAGTCCAGGACTCCAGTAGCTTGCTTATATAGATGATTCTTGGTTGTATTCTTGGATTTTCAAGAGTAACCCTGAGACTCTCTGACGCTTTGCGTGGTTGGGTTGCATTGAATTCTAGCTGGCAGGTTTGGGTTATGATTTCAGTAACAATGTTAATTCTTAACCAATTATGTAAGAGTTTTGACAAATAAGGCTCCTTAATCCTCATACAGATAAGGATGGTATAGTGTAAATGATAATATGAAACAGAATGTAAGTAAAACCAACTCAGAAGTATTTTCTCCCTTGTAATACAGGAGTTCTAATTTTGCTTTTGTAGCTGGTGTGACCTCTCAAAGTCTTCTGCAGATGGACTTGGTTAATTCATTATCATGACTGTAGAAAATGACAATGTTGGTTTGCAGCTCTAGAGCTTTGATAAAGCCAGCAGAGCAACCCTCCACCATTCGAAGCTGTCTTTATATGCCTTCTCCCATAAGGGAGGGAAAAAGGAATAAGGGGTGAATTTTTTAAAGAACCAGTTTTCAAGCCCATGTAGTGGGATCATGTTGAGAGGGATCCAGCTTTTTGTACTTGCTTGAACTGCATCTCAAAATCAAATGATTGTTAGTCAAACAATAGGTTGTACTACACTTCAGAATTGGCTGCCATCTCTCTTGTACAGCTTTGTGCAGGATTTTGTTTTTTTTCCTGGAAAAACTACTCAAGATTGAATTGATGTTTTCTTAAGAAACACAGATAATATTGGCTTAGGTGACCTAATCAACTTCTACCTCATTACCTTATCCTGATATTTCTGTATGCTAAGGTAACTATAATAAAAAGTTATTTACCTTTTAGATACTAATAAGCTAACACCTTCTATTAACTATATTCTATTTCTCAGAATTTTAACAGAAATCTGAGACTTATGCTCTGTTAAGTAGATTTAAGTACTGTTAACTACTTTAAGCATCTGAAGATCAAAGAATTCATGTACCATGAGGATTAATTAAGTTAAGGCCTAGTCAGCTGAGATCTGAGAAACAAATCCAGAGCCCCTACTTTAGTCTTGACTTAATAGTATTATTATTGAATGGGATTTGAAACTCGGAGATTGGAAAATTTTTTTTTAATGAAATAATCTATACTTATTTGCATTTTGAGAGAATGAATAGATAATAAAAAGTGAAATCAATTATTTTATATATATATATATATATATATATATATATATTTTTTTTTTTTTTTTTTTTTTTTTTTTTTTTTTTTTTTTTTTTTTTTTTTTTTGCGATACGCGGGTCTCTCACTGTTGTGGCCTCTCCTGTTGTGGAGCACAGGCTCCGGACGCACAGGCTCAGCAGCCATGGCTCACGGGCCCAGCTGCTCCGCTGCATGTGGGATCTTCCCGGACTGGGGCACAAACCTGTGTCCCCTGCATCGGCAGGCGGACTCTCAACCACTGCGCCACCAGGGAAGCCCTATTTTATATATTTTTCTTAATAATGATTTTAAAATTTATAAAAGTAGCCCTTGTGCTACGTTCCTAAACAGTTCCTCTCCTGACTCATTGACTTATTTCTGAGTTTCTAGACTTTCACCTGACTGCCATGATACCCCACAAGAATGATCAATGAATGAGTTAGTGACTGGGAAAACATATGCAAGGTAAAGAAGATATAAATTTTTTTAAAAGGCTAAAAATCGTTTCTCAAAATTGCTAATAAGAATCAAGCTAGCAAAAAGAGAAATCTGACAGGTATTGGCTTGTGATACTGGCCATTTTTACTGTGTTGCTGTATAAGAAAGTCTAGAAAAAAATGTTTAGTGTATTACAGAAATATCATAGCTAAGATAAATTCTTTTATCTGGTTAATATGTTCGTACTTCTTAATAGGTCCACAAAGAGAAAATAAATTTCTATTAAGTAGTCTTATTAGGAACTGTCCACAACATCCAAGTGAAATACTGATTTAGGCAGCTTGATACTCACTGACATTACCAGTAAAGAAATCTATTCATTTGTTTTTTTTCTTCTCTAATAAAGACAATTTGGTCTGGTAAAATATTTTGCCAAATAAATGACAGTTTTAAATCCAACTTAGGAACTGTAAGTTTTAATTCCTTAAAAGTTGTTGAAGAACAAAAATAAAAAGACACCTGCCATGATATACTTGCTAGGTTGGGATCTATGTGAAAGGAGACTCTAATTTCATTTTTAACTCATTTCAAAAATCTGAATTTTATATTTAGAGATCAGCTAGTATTCCACTGTTCCTTTTCACTTCTATCAGTCATGAAATGGCAACTTTAACAAAGAGCATAATGTTCTATTTTGACATTGGGAATAAATTCACTCAAAATGACTGTTGTTAATTTAAAGTTTAGAACTCTTTTACAGGCAGTCATATTTTTTAGTAGATTTTTAATGAAATTATAATTTATACAAGTGTTATTTATTTTTAAATTACCCATAATATTTTAAATCTATGTAATAATGAGGTATTCTGTGAGGATTTCATTGTTCTTAAAAATTGCATTAGTTCATTTCCTATTTTCCTTTTTTCCAGATTAAATAAATGTATGTTATTTAATATTTTCTTCTATATTTTGTTTTATCTTGATTTATTTATGTTTTATACTAATTTCAAAAGTGACATTCCTTTTCATTGTTCTAATACAGAGGTAAACATGGTCTTCTATAAGAAAAGATAATTAGCTTTCAAAAAGTGTATCTATAAAATTGGTTAAATAGTGAAATATTCTTTATTATTTACCTGAAATTTATAATTAGATTTAGATTAAGGAAAATGAAATCCATAAGGATCAATAACTTTGCCAATTACTTTAATGTCAGTATAGCAAACTTTGGAATCAGATAGGTTCGGGTTGGAATCCTTTCTCTCCTCATTTTAGCTCTGTCATCATGAGCAAGTTGTTTACCCTGTCTACTTCATTTAACCACTTAAATTCTGTATGTTTCAGTTAATTCATCTGTAAAATAGGATAGTGACAGTTCCTAATGCAGAAGTGTATTTGGAGAATTTAATACGATAATGCATGTATAATTCAAGCATAATGCCTGACACAATATAAATCCTCAATAAAAGTAGTTATTATTATTTAAAATTAAGTTTCTTTCTATCATTACTGTAATCCAATTGTCAGTACCAGGATACAAATTCAAAGGAATATATACATTCCTTTTAGTAGATTATCAATATCCAGTAAGTAGCTATAATGAGTACCTCCTTAATCTTGCCTTTTTTGCAAAGCAGTGACTCTCTTCAGTCTTCAGTTACATATTTGTTGTTGTTTCCTTAGGTTTCTCGGCCCATATTTAATTACAGATGATGAAACAAGTCCATCATCTATGAAATCATTTATGCCGAGGTATGGTTAAAACAAATCAGCAATTTAGTACAGAATCACACAATGGCTAATTGTCTGCAGCTTCAGAACCATAATGAGTTTACTTATTGAGGACATTCAATTAATGTGTGCTTGTGTACTCTACCTATATGTTTCCATGTTCCTGTCTGTCATGATGAAAGTAAGCTTATTCCAGTATTTTATCCATAGAAAGCTCATAGACTTTTTAAGGTGTGCCTTTCTACAAGATAAACTTCCACATCTTTGGATGAAAACAAGCCTCAGCCCAAATTTTTTTTATTTCTGAGCATCATGGGATGCTCTCACAATTCTCAGAAATTTTTTAAAACTAAAAAAATTTTTTAAAAGACACCTTGTTATCTTGAAAAGTTTGACTTTTTATCTTGCTTGGATATTATAATGTTAAAATAAAAGCCAATACTTTTTATGTGTGTACTGTGAATATTTTACATAAACATCTAATTGTCTATGATCATATTATATAAAATTGTTGTTTGTAGACAACATCATATTCACTAGGTAGGCTGGCATTGTGCATCATGATAAACAGAATTCAGGCAGGTACACATTGAAGTCATATTTCTGCCATTTACAAAGTGACTAATTTGGGGTGAGTTATCTAACATCTCTGAGCTACACTTTCTTCATCTATATACCGGAAGTTAAAAAAAAAACAAAACAACTATCTCTTTGGGTTATTACACAGATTAAATGAGATAATGCAGATAATAATAACGCAAGTGCTCGTAATAATGTCTAACCCTCAGTAAGTGCTCATAAATTCTAGCCTTTGCTGTTGTTTATAATTGTTCTTGCTGTTGTCCACCTATACAATTAAGTAGGCTAGATTGGGAAAACAGTCGTACCTAACTCTTACCATTACATGAATAATGCATATAAAATACATGTAAAGTACAGTGCTTAATAAATAGAAGGAGCTTAACAAACTGTACTTTAAAAATTATCAATACTGCACATTCCTTACATACCCATAGTCTTCAGCAACTTTTTTTTTTTTTTTTCCGGTACGCGGGCCTCTCACCGTTGTGGCCTCTCCCGTTGCGGAGCACAGGCTCAGCGGCCATGGCTCACGGGCCCAGCCGCTCCGCGGCATGTGAGAATCTTCCCGGACCGGGGTACGAACCCATGTCCCCTGCATCGGCAGGCGGACTCTCAACCACTGCGCCACCAGGGAAGCCCCTTCAGCAACTATTGATAGAGACTTATATGTCCAATCTGTGGCTGGTGACTCATAAGTGCTCACCACAAACATTCCAGTCATTATTTTAGAAAAATAAAATGGTTTGCTTTTTATATTTCCTTTCTATCCATAGATATATATCTGTTACCTTTCTGCAAGTCTTTGAAATAGGTGCTTTATTTATCTTGCTTATAGTCATTTTACTTCATCTCACCAGATATTATCTGCCTTTATTTCCAGCCATCATTCATTCTTCTTTCATTTATTTTCCATGTGTCTCATATGTTGGAATTTGGAATAAGAGTTTATGAAATGAATGGATCACTCCTTAAATATTGATTCAAGAGGCAAGGATGTGAAATTGGCATTTTGCATTTAATATGCAATGTGTTATCCAAAAGCATTCTGTGAGGCACTGATATTTGGCAATTTCTTTCTCTTGTTTAGTTAATTCACATATAGATTGTGGTTTTGGAGTCCACCAGGCATAGATTTAGCAGTAACATAGATGGTTAGTGCTATGCAGGTGCCAAATTTAAAACACATTATGCAGAGAAATAAAATGGTTTCAAATGGGAAGCACATATGCTTTCAATATCCATGGTAAATTTCACTTTCAATCAATTTTAATATACCTAATCATGAAAATTAACTTAAAAGTACTGATATGGAGGAACTGCAATTGAAATGACATTTTTTTTTGTCTATGAGACTTCTTAAATGATCTTTACTGAATCATGCAGTTACATATCACTGACAATACACATTGCTCTCTTTCCGGACAACTAGGGAGATGGATGTGCCAACCTTTAGTTCATACATTAACTGACCCAACTGTCTGATTGAACATTGTAATGTAACTCAGAGCACTTTATTTCTCCTTCACTATGTATCACACACTGTAGTTATTTATTATCTTCCATTAGCCATATCTGCACCCTCTGGCACATACTCAGATGAATTATGCCTGATATTAGTAAGTAGCACCCTTTATTTTTCCACTGAAACCAAAGCTTATTGTTCTGAAGATTAACAAGCCACCTCTCCAATATTGCTCACCCTTTTATATTTTTCTTCTTATCTCAACATTTAATTAAAAGAATGTTCAAATATACAACAAAGTTGAAATAATGTTCCAGTGAATACTTGTATAACCACTTATTAGCTTTCTCCTGCTAGCTAAAACATTACTTAATAGCTTAACACACACAAATTTATTACCTGAATATAGGTTGGAAGTCAAGGCACAGTATGACTGGATTCTCTACTCAGGAACTCACCGGGCTGAAATTAAGGCATGGCCCGGGGCTGTAATTCTCATCTGGGGCTCAAAGTCTTCTTACAAGCATACTGGTTATGGCCAAAATTCATTCGTGGTTGTAGGACTGTAACCTTTGTTTACCAGCTAGCTGCTGGCTGGGTTCAACTCTAGAATCAACCGACAGTTCCTTGATATGTGACCTTCAACATAGGCAGTTCTCAACAGGAATGCTTGTTTTCTTCCAGAACACCTGCTCTGCATCTCTCTGACTTCCTTTTCTTTGACCAGCTTGAGAAAACTCTCTGCTTTTAAAGGGCTCATGTGATTAGGATACCCAACCAGGACAATCTTCCTTTTGTCATATAATTTAAAATAATCTAACATAATCATGAATGTGACATCTCATAGGTTCTACCCACAATCAAAGTACAGGGGCTTAGACAAGGGTGGGGATCATTGAAGGTTAGCTACGAATTCTGCCCTGCGCAAACCACCACCTATATTGTCATTAATATTTTTACTGTTTCATGAAGTATAATTAGATATACAGTAAAATTCACCCTTACATCTTAAACTTTCAAGTCCACATTTTAAATTAAATTTTTGTATGTTTAATATTCATTTGATCAATTTTCCCTATTATAATATTGGTATAATGGTCAAATATGTGGCTTTGCTAATGGAAAGTTATACAAGTCTGTTTGTAGAAGTTGCTGTAGAATTACTATTTTTTTAAACAGTTACTTTTCTCAATCACTTGAAGTTTGCCATCTGACTAGACTAGAACCAGGCTGAAAATGTCTCCATGTCAGACAACCACAGTTTAATGCTGGCCTAGGGGTTTTTGTTTTTTATTAATCTCAGCAAAAATCTTGAAATTATGAATAAGAGGATAGTTTGTGTATACATTTTTAATGCAGGTAACTCTGCCCAAGAAAAATGTTGCCTAGTATATATTCATGTGATGATATACAAGAGCTGATATTGAAATAATAATGATAAAGTTGCAATGATTTTAATGGTGTGCATTTAAATATAAATGAGAATAGTGGTCCAAATAAATTCCATCATATTTTGAACAGAGTTATTATAAATTAGGGTCACCTTGCAAAAAGTAATAAAAAAGACCCATTGGCTGTGATGTTACTGAGGACTAACACAAATGAATATAGCTCTAAAAAAAAAAAAGTGGAGATACATATCATATTATTTTTTTCTTTAACAAACTGCTAAATAAAATTAGAAAGAATAGAATGAATGCATCAACAAAGAAATGGTGTGCAGTGACTTGAGGATATGGGGAGGGGAAGGGTAAGCTGTAATAAAGTGAGAGAGTGGCATGGACATATGTACACTACCAAACATAAAATAGATAGCTAGTGGGAAACAGCCGCATAGCACAGGGAGATCAGCTCAGTGCTTTGTGATCACCTGGATGGGTGGGATGGGGAGGGTGGGAAGGAGGGAGACTCAAGAGGGAGGAGATATGGGAACATATGTATATGTATAATTGATTCACTTTGTTATAAAGCAGAAACTAACACCATTGTAAAGCAATTATACACCAATAAAGATGTTAAAAAAATAAATAAATAAAATAAAATTGCAGCCTCCCTCAGCCGCATAGCACAGGGACAGCAGCTCCGTGCTTTGTGACCACCTAGAGGGGTGGGATAGGGAGGGTGGGAGGGAGGGAGATGCAAGAGTGAAGAAATATGAGAACATATGCATATGTATAAGTGATTCACTTTGTTATAGAGCAGAAAATAACTCATCATTGTAAAGCAATTATACTCCAATAAAGATGTTAAAAAATAATTTAAAATATATAAAAAAAAACGATATACTCTACTCAATATAACTAATCTTATCACTTACTGCACACATGAAAGTTGTGCTCTAATGGTGTCCAAATCCAATATTTCCCATGATGAGATCTTTCCAGCTTCATAGATAGACCTTATTTCATTTTCCACTTTTTATTTTCCCTTGTCATTTCTTTAAAACAACTGAGCATTTAAAAACTCCAGTTACAAAGAATTAAAAATTTGTTATAACTGTAAGAATTGGACATACCTGTAAGTAAAAGTCTGCTGCACCAGAGAAAATGTTTATAGCAAACATATTTTGTCCCAGACGTGGCAGCTTATTGGCTTCTAAAAATTTTGCTTTTCCTTGGTTAGTCTCTTTTAAACTTAAGTAAGCTTTGCTTTTTAAATTGTAATTTTTATTGAGATAATTCTAGGTTTAAATGAAGTTGTAAGCAATAATACAGGGAGTTCCCTTGTATCCTTTACCTGTTTTCTCCAAAAGGTAACATCTTGCAACACTCTAAAATAATATCAAAACCAAGATATGGACATTGGTACAATCCACCAAACTCATTTAGATTTTATTAGATTTACATACACTCATTTGCATTTATGTGTGTGTGTGTGTGTGTGTGTGTGTGTGGTTCTGCACAACCATATCACATGTATGTTCATGTATCCACCACCACAGTCAAGAAACTGAATAGTTCTATCACTAAAACCTTCCCTCTTGTTGCCTTTTTATTAGCATACTCATCTCCCTCAAACCATTCCTCCCCATGCTTAATCTCTGGCAACCATTAATCTATTCTCATTTTTATAATTTTGTGATTTTAAGAATGTGTATAAATCAAATCATACAGTTTGTAACCTTTTGGTATTGGTTTTTTCACTCAGCATAATTCCCTGGAAGTTCACCCATGTTGCTGCATGTATCAATTGTTCGTTCCTTTTTATTGCTGAGTAACATTCCATGGTATGGATATACCATGGTTTGTCTAACCATTCACTTTTTGACAGGCATCTGAGTTGTTTCTAATTTTTTAGCTGTTTCTAATTTTTTCTTAAGTATGAATTAAGCTGCAATCAACATTAGTGTTCTAGTTGTGGTGTGGATGTGATGTAAGTTTTAATTTCTCTGAGATAAATGTACAAAAGTGTAATTGCTGGGTCACATGTTTAGTTTTATAAGAAACTGTCAAATTGCTTTCCACAGTGTCTATACTATTTTTATTCCCAACAGCAATGAATGAGTGATTCATTTCTTTGCACTCTCTCCAGTATTTGGTGGTGTTACTATTTTTTTAACGTTAGCCATTCTGATAGATGTGTAATGTTATCTCATTGTGATTTAAATTTGTATTTCCCTGATGGCTAATTGCTATGGTATGGATGTTTGTGCCCCACCCCCCCATGCATATGCTGGAATTCTAACCCTCAAGTATTAGGTATTAGGAGATGAGGCCTTTGGAATGTGTTTAGGTCATGAAGTCAGAGTTCTCAGGAGTGGAATTAGTGTCCTTATAAAAGAAGCCTGAGAAAGCTCTCTTGCCCTTTCACCATGTGAAAACACAGCAAGAAGTCACCTTCTACAGACCAGGAAATAGCCCCTCACCAAACATCGAATCAGCCAAGTCTTGGACTTTCAAACCTCCAGAACTGTGAGAAATAGATATTTGTTGTGTATAAGTTATCCAGTTTATGCTATTTATTTATTGCAGCTCAAACAGACTAAGATGGTAATGATGTTGAACATCCTTTCATTTGCCATCTGTATATCCTCTTTAAGGAAATGGCTGTTCATATCTTTTGTTCGTGTTCTAAATGGACTGCTTGATAAATTTTTACTGTTGCATTTTCTATTTTATGTTCTTAGTTTATTAAAGTTTTCTTTGTCAACAATGATTAACTGTTATTAAAAACTTTTTGCATGTATTGAGATAATCATATGTTTAGTTTCTTTTATCTTGTTAATACGGTAAAATATATTGAATGATAGTCAAACGTGAAACCGATATTGTATTTCTGGGTAACTAACTAGAACATCATTTTTGTTTCCTGCTTTTATATATTCTTAGATTTGTGTGTTTTTTTAACAACTTTATTGGAGTATAATTGCTTTACAATGGTGTGTTAGTTTCTGCATTATAACAAAGTGAATCAGTTATACATATACATATGTTCCCATATATCTTCACTCTTGTGTCTCCCTCCCTCCCACCTTCCCTACCCCACCTCTAGGTGGTCACAAAGCACCAAGCTGATCTCCCTGTGCTCTGCGGCTGCTTCCCACTTGCTATCTATTTTACGTTTGGTAGTGTATATATGTCCATGCCACTCTCTCACTCTGTCACGTCTTACCCTTCCCCCTCCCCATATCCTTAAGTCCATTCTCTAGCAGGTCTGTCTCTTTGTTCCCGTCTTGCACCTAGGTTCTTCATGACATTTTTTTTCTTAGATTTCATATATATGTGTTAGCATACGGTATTTGTCTTTCTCTTTCTGACTTACTTCACTCTGTATGACAGACTCTAGGTCCATCCACCTCACTACAAATAACTCCATTTTGTTTCTTTTTATGGCTGAGTAATATTCCATTGTATATATGTGCCACATCTTCTTTATCCATTCATCTTATGATGGACACTTAGGCTGCTTCCATGTCCTGGCTATTGTAAATAGAGCTGCAACGAACATTTTGGTACATGACTCTTTTTGAATGATGGTTTTCTCGGGGTATATGCCCAGTAGTGGGATTGCTGGGTCATATGGTAGTTCTATTTGTAGGGTTTTTTTTGTTTGTTTATTTTTTGTTTTTTGCGGTATGTGGGCCTCTCACTGCTGCAGCCTCTCCTGTTGCGAAGCACAGGCTCCAGACGCACAGGCTTAGCGGCCATGGCCCACAGGCCCAGCCACTCCATGGCATGTGGGATCTTCCTGGACCGGGGCATGAACCCGTGTCCGCTGCATCAACAGGCAGACCCTCAACCACTGCACCACCAGGGAAGCCCCTATTTGTAGTTTTTTAAGGAACCTCCATACTGTTCTCCAGAGTGGCTGTACCAATTCACACTCCCACCAGCAGTGCAGGAGTGTACCCTTTTCTCCACATGCTCTCCAGCATTTATTGTTTCTAGATTCTTTGATGATGGCCATTCTGACCGGTGTGAGATGATATCTCATTGTGCTTTTTATTTGCATTTCTCTAATGTTTAATGATGTTGAGCATTCTTTCATGTGTTTGTTAGCAATCTATATCTTCTTTGGAGAAATGTCTATTTAGGTCTTCTGTCCATTTTTGGATTGGGTTGTTTGTATTTTTCTTATTGAGATGCATGAGCTGCTTGTCAATTTTGGAGATTAAACCTTTGTCAGCTGCTTCTTTTGCAAATATTTTCTCCCATTCTGAGGGTTGTCTTTTCCTCTTGTTTATGGTTTCCTGTACTGTGCAAAAGCTTTGAAGTTTCATTAGGTCTCATTTGTTTATTTTTGGTTTTATTTCCATTTCTCTAGGAGGTGGTTCAAAAAGGATCTTGCTGTGATTTATGTCATAGAGTGCTCTGTCTATGTTTTCCTCTAAGAGTTTGATAGTTTTAGCCTTACATTTAGGTCTTTAATCAATTTTGAGCTTATTTTTGTGTATGGTGTTAGGGAGTGTTCTAATCTCATACTTTTACATGAACCTGTGGAGTTTTCCCAGCACCACTTATTGAAGAGGCTGTCCTTTCTCCTCTGTACATTCCTGCCTCCTTTATCAAAGATAAGGTGACCACATGTGCATGGGTTTATCTCTGGGTGTTCTATACTGTTCCATTGATCTATACTTCTACTTTTGTGCCTGTAACATACTGTATTGATTACTGTAGCAATGTAGTATTGTCTGAAGTCAGGGAGCCTGATTCCTCCACCTCCATTTTTCGTTCTCAAGATTACTTTGGCTATTCGGGGTCTTTTGTGTTTCCATACAAATTGTGAAATTTTTTGTTCTAGTTCTGCGAAAAATGCCAGTGGTAGTTTGATAGGGATTGCACTGAATCTGTAGATTGCTTTGGGTAGTAGAGACATTTTCACAATGTTGATTCTTCCAATCTAAGAATATGGTATATCTCTCCATCTATTTGTATCATCTTTAATTTCTTTCATCAGTGTCTTGTAATTTTCTGCATACAGGTCTTTTGTCTCCTTAGGTAGGTTTATTCCTAGATATTTTATTCTTTTTGTGGCAATGGTAAATGGAAGTGCTTTCTTTTCTTTCTTTTTTTTTTTTTTTGTGGTACACGGGCCTCTCACTGTTGTGGCCTCTCCCGTTGCGG
>RJWK010008008.1:0-48561 GCA_004363435.1 Platanista minor
TTTTTTCCGGTATGCGGGCCTCTCACTGTTGTGGCCTCTCCCGTTGCGGAGCACAGGCTCCGGACGCGCAGGCTCAGCAGCCACGGCTCACGGGCCCAGCCGCTCCGCAGCATGTGGGATCTTCCCGGACCGGGGCACGAACCCGTGTCCCCTGCATCAGCAGGCGGACTCTCAACCACTGCGCCACCAGGGAAGCCCACCTTCATGATTTTGATAGCTGTTGCCCTCTATAGTAGGTGTTCCTTGGAAAGTGGAGGATGGCAGTGCATCCCATTCTCCTGGCAGTTCCTTAACATATTTCCTCTCACAGGCTTTACAGAAGGGTCACAACAAAATGAGGCCAGAAGGAATAAACAGAGCTCTGTCTGGTCCTGCCTTCATTTAAGTAATTTTGTAGCTCTCTGCTTTGAGGATGAATGACCTCATCTAGAATCACATGCTTCACCTAGAATCAGTGCAGTGGGACTGACAGCCTTATCAGACCACCATTAGGGTGGACAGAGCTACAGTACACACTGATATGTGCCCCTTCTAGGCTTGTTTGCTACCATTTGAGGGAGAGCCCATGGTTCTTTAAAGACAGTAGGCTTACCTGCCTCTTTTTTGTAAAATGAGGAGGGTTGGACATGTGACTTTTGGTCTCCTGTCCAGCACCCAAGTTACTTGATTCTTTTTTTTTTTAATTAATTTATTTATTGGCTGCGTTGGGTCTTCGTTGCTGTGTGCGGGCTTTCTCTAGTTGGGGTGAGTGGGGGCTACTCTTTGTTGCGGTGCGCAGGCTTCTCGTCGTGGCTTCTCTTGCTGTGGAGCACGGGCTCTAGGCGTGTAGGCTTCAGTAGTTGTGGCACATGGGCTCAGTAGTTGTGGCTTGCAGGCTCTAGAGCTCAGCCTCAGTAGTTGTGGCGCATGGGCTTAGTTGCTCTGTGGCATGTGGGATCTTCCTGGGCCAGGGCTCAAACCTGTGTCCCTTGCATTGGCAGGCAGATTCTTAACCACTGCACCACCAGGGAAGCCCCCTTGATTCTTTAAGCAGTTAAGTGGTTTAAACTTTTTCCTTTACCTGTGGAGTCGTGTTGAGCTGCTCTGTCCTTGGAGGCTACGGGGAGCTGAGGGTTTCTGAAATGGGTTGAGGAACCCATTGCTCTCCTGTCACTTCTCTAACCTGTCACTTCTCTAACGGGATCTTCTAAGGGCCATGCTTATTGCTGGCAGGAAGTTGTTTGGTACTTTTTCATCAATTCCTGTGTCTTTCTGGGCAAGGGGTATGTGGTGAGAAGGGCTGCTTGAAGGTCTTTTACTTTTAGATGAAAATGGACTCAAGTGTTGACGTTGCATTCTTGGGTTCTCACACTTCAGTGGCATAAATGATCTTAAAGGTAGTCGTTGCTAAGTGGCATATGATTGTAAAAGAAAACAAATGGAATAGCAGTTACTCTGGCCTCATCTCTTCATCATGTTGCAGGGCAAAGATCAGTGTCAACTCTGTTAATGTGGCCCTTTGTGCCCAAATAGCCCTTTAAAATTTGTTTTTAGTCTCATACTTCCTGAATCTGTCAAAAATACTTCCACCCATGAAAACGTTTTTATGATGCTAATCATCTTTATTCTTTTGCTGCCTGAATTAAATTTTGCTCTCAGAGGTGGAGGGTTAGGAGATAGAATTGCCTCATTTAAGAGCATTATGTTGACGATGAGTCTCATGCCTCATAAAGGAAGAGAGGGACCCACTTACAGCTCTCAGCATCATTCTGTGTATTTGGACATATTTCCTAATTTAGTTCTGAAGTGCTTGGCATTCGGTGGCAGATTGTATTTAGCAGCACGCGGCATGCATCCTAATCAGGGTGACGTGAGTGAAGTAATCCAGGAGGCTGGGGTGTGTTTGACAAGGACACTGGCTTGGCACTGCTGCCTCAGCTTACATCACGCTGGAAAATAATTGCTAACGTCTCTTAGGATAATCATTCCCTGTACGCAGACGTGAAAAGACTCTGGTTATTGGACTCGTCACAAGTTGAAATACCTGTCTGGAAGAGCCTTTGGGATCAAAGGATCATGGATTCTGGCACCATTCTCCATACCTACACCAGAATATGAAATCCATCTTTCCTTTTGTTCAAGGTTCCTTTCCAGAGGAGAACTAAAAACTGTATTTTACAAGCAGGATGAATAATTTGAAATTGAAAGTTCACAAAGTAAATAAGTGTCTCATTTCCTCTTCACTTTCACCTTAAACCTTTAACATTTTTCATGTTTATTTCCATTCTGCTTAGAAAAGTTTAAGAAAATAGCTCTTGGAGACCAGTTTTCTGGGTTGTTGAGTGATGTTGACTACCAAAGGGTCCACTTTTGTTGCTAACGTTGCTGTCATTGTGAACGACTGCTTACTGAACACACACTATTTGCTGGATATCTGACCGTGCTGCAAACAGGGATATCTCAAATGTGACATCCACGTCGGGGCTTACCTCCTCGTGGGCTTTAACAGCAGCTTAGTGATACAGAGGTGGTTTTCTCCGTGTTGAGATGGACATGAGGTTGTACATGGAGACCTTCATGGTTAATTTGCTGAATTCCAAAGTACTGAAAAGTTATACAGGTAAATACATAGATGGGGATTGAATAGTCATATGCATTTTGTACCTGTTTTAGTATTAAAATGTATCAGTGGTAAGAGATTGGTTCAAGGTGGCGGAGTAGAAGGATGTACACTCACTTCCTCTTGGGAGAGCACCAGAATCACAACTAACTGCGGAAGAGTCATCGACAGGAAGACACTGGAACCCACCGAAAAGATACCCCACATCCAAAGACAAAGGAGAAGCCGCAGTGAGATGGTAGGAGGGGCGCAATCACAATAAAATCAAGTCCTGTAACCGCTGGGTGGGTGACTCACAAACTGGAGAACACTTATACCACAGAAGTCCACCCACTGGAGTGAAGGTTCTGAGGCCCACCTGGGGGTCTGGCAACGGGAGGAGGAATTCCCAGAGAATCAGACTGTGAAGGCTAGCAGCATTTGATTGCAGGACTTCGACATGACTGGGAGAAACAGAGACTGCACTCTTGGAGAGCACACACAAAATAGTGTGTGTGTCAGGACCCAGGGGGGAGGAGCAGTGACCCCCATAGGAGACTGAACCAGACCCACCTGCTGGGGTTGGAGGGTCTCCTGCAGATGTTGGGGGGCGGCTGTGGCTCACCACAGGGACAAGCACACTGGCAGCAGAAGTTCTGGGAAGTACTCCTTGCCATGAGCCCTCCTGGAATCTGCCATTAACCCCACCAAAGAGCCTGTAGGCTCCATTGCTGGGTCATCTCAGGCCAAACAACCAGCAGGGAGGGAACTCAGCCCCACCCATCTGCAAACAATCAGATTAAAGTTTTACTGAGCTCTTCCCACCAGAGCAACATCCAGCTCTACCCACCACCACTCTCTCCCATCAGGAAGCTTGCACAAGGTCTCAGAGAGCCTCATCCACCAGAGGGCAGACAACAGGAGCAAGAAGAACTACAGTCCTGCAGCCTGTGGAATGAAAACCACATTCACAGAAAGACAGAGAAAATGAAAAGGCAGATGACTATGTATCAGATGAAGGAACAAGATAAAACCCCAGAAAAACAACTAAATGAAGTGGAGATAGGCAACCTTCCAGAAAAAGAAGTGAGAATAATGATAGTGACGATGATCCAGGACCTTGGAAAAAGAATGGAGGCAAAGATGAAGAAGATGCAAGAAATGTTTTAACAAAGACCTAGAAGAATTAAAGAACAAACAAACAGAGATGAACAATACAATAACTGAAATGAAAACTACACTAGAAGGAATCAAGAGCAGAATAACTGATGCAGAAGAAAGGATAAGTGACCTGGAAGACAGAATGGTGAAATTCACTGCCGTGAAACAGAATAAAGAGAAAAGAATGAAAAGATGGCCTAAGAGACCTCTGGGACAAAATTAAATACACTAACATTCGCATTATAGGGGTTCCAGAAGGAGAAGAGAGAGAGAAAGGACTCAAGAAACTATTTGAAGAGATTACAGTCAAAAACTTCCCTAACATGGGAAAGGAAATAGCCACCCAAGTCCAGGAAGCGCAGAGAGTCCCATACAGGCTAAACCCAAGGAGAAACACACCGAGACACATAGTAATCAAATTGACAAAAATTAAAGCCAAAGAAAAATTATTAAAAGCAACAAGGGAAAAAAGAAAAACGACAAGTAACATACAAGGGAACCTCCCATAAGGTTAACAGCTGATTTCTCAGCAGAAACTCTACAAGCCAGAAAGGAGTGGCATGACATATTTAAAGTGATGAAATGGAAGAACCTACAACCAAGATTACTCTACCCGGCAAGGACCTCATTCAGATTTGAGGGAGAAATCAAAAGCTTTACAGATAAGCAAAAGCTAAGAGAATTCAGCACCACCAAACCAGCTCTACAGCAAATGCTAAAGGAACTTCTCTAAGTGGGAAACACAAGAGAAGAAAAAGACCTACAAAAACAAACCCAAAACAATTAAGAAAATGGTCATAGGGAACATACATATCGATAATTACCTTAAACGTGAATGGATTAAATTCTCCAACCAACAGACACAGGCTTGCTGAATGGATACAAAACCAAGACCCATATATATGCTGTCTACAGGAGACCCACTTCAGACCTAGGGACACATACAGACTGAAAGTGAGGGGATGGAAAAACATTCCATGCAAATGGAAATCAAAAGAAAGCTGGAGTAGCAATGCTCATATCAGATAAAATAGACTTTAAAATAAAGAATGTTACAAGAGACGAGGAAGAACACTACATAATGATCAAGGGATCAACCCAGGAAGAAGATATAACAATTATAAATATATCTGCACCCAACATAGGTGCACCTCAATGCATAAGGCAACTGCTAACAGCTATAAAAGAAGAAATTGACAGTAACACAATAATAGTGGGGGACTTTCACACCTCACTTACACCAATGGACAGAAAATTAATAAGGAAACACAAGCTTTAAATGACACAATAGACCAGATAGATTTAATTGGTATTTATAGGATATTCCATCTGAAAGCAACACATTACACTTTTTCTCAAGTGCACATGGAACATTCTCCAGGATAGGTCACATCTTGGTTCACAAATCAAGCCTTGGTAAATTTAGGAAAATTGAAATCTTATCAAGCATCTTTTCTGACTACAGTGCTATGAGATTAAAAATCAATTACAGGGGGAAAAAAACGTAAAAAACACAAACACATGGAGGCAAAAACAATATGTTACTAAATAACCAAGAGATCACTGAAGAAATCAAAGAGGAAATCAAAAAATACCTAGAGGCAAGTGACAACAAAAACACAACGATCCAAACCTATGGGATGCAGCAAAAGCAGTTCTAAGAGGGAAGTTTATAGCAACACAATCCAACCTCAAGAAACATGAAAAATCTCAAACAATCTCCACTCACACCTAAAGGAACTAGAGAAAGAAAAACAAACAAAACCCAAAGTTAGTAGGAGGAAAGAAATCATAAAGATCAGAGCAGAAATAAATGAAATACAAACAAAGAAAGCAATAGCAAAGATTAATAAAACTAAAAGCTGGTTCTTTGAGAATATAAACAAAATTGATAAAGCATTAGTCAGACTCATCAAGAAAAAGAGGGAGAGGACTCAATAAAATTAGAAATGAAAAAGAAGTTACAACAGACACTGCAGAAATACAGAGCATCCTGAGAGACTACTACAAGCAACTCTGTGCCAATAAAATGGACCTGGAAGAAATGGACAAATTCTTACAAAGGGATGACCTTCCATGACGGAACCAGGAAGAAATAGAAAATGTGAACAGACTAATCACAGGTAATGAAATTGAAACTGTGATTAAAAATCTTCCAGCATGGGTGGGATAGGGAGATGCAAGAGGGAGGAGATATGGGAACATATGTATATGTATAACTGATTCACTTTGTTATAAAGCAGAAACTAACACACCATTGTAAAGCAATTATACTCCAATAAAGATGAAAAAAAAAAATCTTCCAGCAAACAAAAGTCCAGGACCAGATGGCTTCACAGGTGAATTCTATCAAACATTTAGAGAAGAGCTGACACCCATGCTTCTCAAACTCTTCCAAAAAATTGCAGAGGAAGGAACACTCCCAAACTCATTCTATGAGGCCACCATCACCCTGATACCCAAACCAGACAGAGATACTACAAAAAGAGAAAATTACAGACCAATATCACTGATGAATACAGATGCAAATATCCTCAACAAAATCCTAGCAAACAGAATCCAACAACACATTAAAAGGATCATACACCATGATCAAGTGGGATTTATCCCAGGGACGCAAGGATTCTTCAACATACGCAAATCAATCTGATACACCATATTAACAAATTGAAGAAGAAAAACCATATGATCATCTCAGTAGATGCAGAAAAGCTTTTGACAAAATTCAACACCCATTTATGAGAAAAACTCTTCAGAAAGTGGGCACAGAGGGAACCTCCCTCAACATAATAAAGGCCATATATGACAAACCCACAGCAAACATCTTTCTCAGTGGTGAAAAACTGAAAGCATTTCCTCTAAGATCAGGAGTAAGACAATGATGTGCACTTTGGCCACTATTATTCAACATAGTTTTGGAAGTCCTAGCCATGGCAATCAGAGAAGAAAAAGAAATAAGAGGAATGCAAATTGGAAAAGAAAAAGTAAACCTGTCACTGTTTGCAGATGACATGATACTATACATAGAGAATCCTAAAGATGCCACCAGAAAACTACTAGAGCTAATCAATGAATTTGGTAAAGTAGTAGGATACAAAATTAATCCACAGAAATTTCTTGCATTCCTATATACTAACAACAAAAGATCAGAAAGAGAAATTAAGGAAGCAATCCCATTTGCCATTGCAACAAAAAGAATAAAATACCTAGGAATGAACCTACTGAAGGAGGTAAAAGACCTGTGCTCAGAAAACTTTAAGACACTGATGAAAGTAATCAAAGATGACACAGATGGAGAGATGTACCATGTTCTTGGATTGGAAGAATCAATATTGTGAAAATGACTATACTACCCAAAGCAATCTACAGATTCAATGCAATCCCTGTCAAATTACCAATGGCAGTTTTTACAGAACTAGAATGCAATCCCTATCAAATTACCAATGGCAGTTTTTACAGAACTAGAACAAAAAATCTTAAAATTTGTATGGAGACACAAAAGACCCCAAATAGCCAAAGCAGTCTTGAGGGAAAAAAATGGAGCTGGAGGAATCAGACTCCCTGACTATAGACTATACTACAAAGCTACAGTAATCAAGACAATATGGTCATGGCACAAAAACAGAAATATAGATCAATGGAACAGGATAGAAAGCCCGGAGATAAACCCACACACATATGGTCACCTTATTTTTGATAAAGGAGGCAAGAATATACAATGGAGAAAAGACAGCCTCTTCAATAAGTGGTGCTGGGAAAACTGGACAGCTACATGTAAAAGAGTGAAATTAGAACACTCCCTAACACCATACACAAAAATAAACTCAGAATGTATTAAAGACCTAAATGTAAGGCCAGACACTATCAAACTCTTAGAGGAAAACATAGGCAGAACACTCTATGACATAAATCACAGCAAGATCCTTTTTGACCCACCTGCTAGAGAAATGGAAATAAAAACAAAAATAAACACAAGGGACCTAATGAAACGTAAAAGCTTTTGCACAGCAAGGGAAACTATAAACAAGATGAAAAGAGAACCCTCAGAATGGGAGAAAATGTTTGCAAACGAATCAATGGACAAAGGACTAATCTCCAAAATATACAAACAGCTTATGCAGCTCAATATTAAAAAAAGAAACAACCCAATGAAAAAATGGGCAGAAGACCTAAATAGACATTTCTTCAAAGAAGACATACAGGTGGTCAAGAGGCACATTGAAAGCTCCTCAGCAAATCAAAACTACAATGAGGTATCACCTCCCACTGGTTAGAATGGGCATCTTTTTTTTTTTTTTTTTTTTTTTTTTTTGCGGTACACGGGCCTCTCACTGTTGTGGCCTCTCCCCTTGCGGAGCACAGGCTCCGGACGCGCAGGCTCAGTGGCCATGGCTCACGGGCCCAGCCTAGAATGGGCATCTTCAGAAAATCTACAAACCAATGCTGGAGAGGGTGTGGAGAAAAGGGAACCCTCTTTCACTGTTAGTCGGAATGTAAATCGATAACAGCCACTATGGAGAACAGTATGTAGGTTCCTTAAAAAAGTAAAAATAGAAGGTACCATATGACCCAAC
The DNA here is from genome assembly GCA_004363435.1 of Platanista minor. Classification (NCBI taxonomy): domain Eukaryota; kingdom Metazoa; phylum Chordata; class Mammalia; order Artiodactyla; family Platanistidae; genus Platanista; species Platanista minor. The sequence goes on from RJWK010008008.1 coordinate 8,314, forward strand.
AGTCCCACTACTGGGCATATACCCAGAGAAAACCATAATTCAAAAAGACACATGCACCCCAGTGTTCACTGCAGCAGTGTTTACAATAGCTAGGTCATGGAAGCAACCTATATGCCCATTGACAGACAAATAGATAAAGAAGGTGTGGTACATATATACAATGGAATATTACTCAGCCATTAAAAGGAACGAAATTGGGTCATTTGTAGAGACATGGATGGACCTAGAGACTGTCATACGGACTGAAGTAAGTCAGAAAGAGAAACACACGTGTCGTATATTAACGCGTATATGTGGAATCTGGAAAAATGGTACAGATGAACCGGTTTGCAGAGCAGAAATAGAGACACAGATGTAGAGAACAAACGTACGGACACCAAGGGGGAAAGTGGAGGGGTGGTGGTGGTGGGATGATTTGGGAGATTGGGATTGACATTATACACTGATGTATATAAAATGGATGACTAATAAGAACCTGCTGTATAAAAAAAATAAATAGAATGTATCAATAATTGATATAATTGTTAGTGTATTGTTGATAATGAATAGTTTTCACATGTTGTGAAAACCCTGAAATGCCTCCATAGAGCTCCAAGGGCTTCTCAAGACAACGTCTCTGACTTAGAGACCTTTGAGGACCCAACCACCTCTGATATTCTCTACAACCATGATGTGTGATTCTGCAAAAGCTATTTCTTAGAACGCTGCCACTTCTTGTAGAAGCTAAGAGTGCTTCAGGATCTCCAGCGATCCTGAGCTACTCCTGGGAGGGAGTGATGGAAGTTATAGAAAGTGAATATAGGGAAAAGTATTTTCAGCTAAGTCGGGTAGTGGTATAACCATTGGGGACTTGGAGTCAGATAAGCCTTAGGCAAGTTGCTTACATGCCTCAGGCAAGTTGCTTACGTGCCTCAGGCTTCCCATTTGGAAATTGGAGAATACCTGGGGAAAGGAGGTAATGTCCTTATGGCTGGTGCTCAGGACTTGTTAGGCGCCTCCTTCACTTCCCCATCCCCACTAGCTTTGGGGTCAGGTCAGAGTTCATCAGCAAAGCCTGGGCAAGGGGGCAGTCCAGGCAGAGGCACCAGGCCTGGAGGAGGGTTTCTGGGGGGCCAGGAAGCAGTGCTGGGGTGGTCCAGGCGGGCTGGAGCACAGGTGCCGTGGGCTGGTGTGGGAGCTGTGCTAAAGCCATACCTGCTAGGAGTCATTTTCCTGAGAGTTGTTTTACAAGAATGCATTTAGAATAGGAAGGGCTGGGGGAATTCAACTTTTTGCAGGATGAATGAATGCAGTTAAGTTAATGTGAATGCTGAGTCACTTCATGTATGGTCACTTTGATATGTGGAGCCTCGTTGGCGAGGGCTGGCACTGTGTCTTAATAGCTTTTGTCTGTGCTCACACTGGCGTAGTTTCTGTAAATCATGACACGTGTATCATTTTCCAGTTTCTAAAAACATTGATCAGAATTCTAGAGGCACTGAGCAAGCTTTTACAAGACCTTACATTGACATGTATGATGATGATTTCCTTTTTTCTCATGTGTCTTTTTTTTTTTAATTTAATAATTTAATTTTGGCTGCATTGGGTCTTCGTTGCTGCACGCAGGCTTTCTCTAGTTGTGGTGAGCGGGGCTATTCTTTGTTGCGGTGTGCAGGCTTCTCATTGCGGTGGCTTCTCTTGTGGAGCACGGCGGGCTCTAGGTGCGTGGGCTTCAGTAGTTGTGGCTCGTGGGCTCTAGAGCGCAGGCTCAGTAGCTGTGGCATCCGGGCTTAGTTGCTCTGTGGCATGTGGGATCTTCCCGGACCAGGGCTTGAACCCATATCCCCTGCATTGGCAGGTGGATTCTTAACCACCATGCCACCAGGGAAGCCCTCATTTGTCTTTTGAATTAAGCTTAGAATTTTATATAGGGCCTAATTTTTCTAATGGCTTTCCTGATTATTTATGTGGGATTTCCATCTGGGTTTACCGTTCCATATCCATGGGAGAGTGTGAACTTGGAGTTGATCTTGGCATTTATTTCACTCTTTGAATACAGTGGCTTTGGTTTCTTTGTGCCAGATGAGCAGCAACTAGTTTGTTAGGGTTAAAAATCAGCTCGTTTCAGCTCGTTTTTTCAGTTAATGAAGATCACGGGGGCCTATTGGAAATGTTTACCTTTGCTCTATAATCAGTAACAGTAACACTGTAGAATAGGCTGCAGGCTTTCCATGTGTATATATCCAGACAGTTGAGACAGATGGTGTTGGTTTGACAGAGGGTAGGAGAAGAGGGCACACAGAAAATGGCCTGAGTGAGTTTGAATTTCACAATATTTAAGACATTTTATTGTTTTCAAGTACACATAGCAGCTTAAACTAACAAAAATATTACCAAGTAGAGGGTTTTTGCTTTTTATTCAATACATAGATGAATATGATTTTTTAATTTACCCGGCACTTCAGTCTGTAAGGCACTGTGTTAGAGAGTGGGTTTATAATTAACTTTATCAATTATTGAGTTGCAGATGAGTTCTTCTAATGGACGCAAAGTTACTCTTTTAAGCATCCTCTCAGTGTGTTATTAATTTACAGGGTAAATCCAGTTTTGTAGATGGTCAAAGGAAAACCCCAGCTCAGTCCACATTTGAGCAATCACATTCCAGATTAAGGGACTCGGGAGGTTTTCAGTGGGTCACAGTGAGGCCAGGAATCGTCTGAATGTGCCACGTGCAGGAAGCAGCTCTGCCGTGACCTGGGTTCTGACTGTCTCCTGCTGCAGGTGGTCCATCGATATGGGACTGACCGACTGGACCAGGACCGAATTCAATACCCACATTTCTTTGGATCTTTCTAGGTTAGGGCCTCTGTCCCAGGCTCTGCCTGTTCCCCTGGGTGGCCTCTCTGGACTGCGGAGTTTCCTTAGGGTGTGAACTCTTATCTCATGTTCCACAATAAGTTTTGAAGCATATGTTGAAAATGACATGAGAATACTTCTTCCCCAGCACCCCCCTCTTTCACCTACCCCTGCCCCTTCCCCACCTTTGGTCTCTTGTACCACCTGTCAGTGTCCCTCCTCATAGTCCCTTTCAGATTTTGTTGGAGCAGTGGCTGCGCGCCAAGGACTGTGGGTGACTCGCTGGTGCACACCTTCTGCCTGGCCTTCCAGACCCTGGAGAGTCGGCCTCCCACTCTCCACCCTGCACCTCCAAAAGGAGCCTGTGCAGTCCAGAATATGCCATGTTTATTCCAGACTAGCAACAGCATTCCCTCTTCCCCTCCTGTCTCTCCATGTCCTTTCAGGAAAGGTCCATCCTGGGTCCCACTTATCAGAAGAAGCCTTCCCAACTGTTGTGGCTCTCAGTGAACACCTCCCTTCCCTTAGGCTTACAGTACACAGGGTCTGCATCTCACATTGCCTTACTGTTACTGCCCAGCGCTATTCTTAACCAGATTGCCGTCAGCTAGGAGGCAGGAAGTGAGCATTTAGAGCTGAGTACCACCACTTTAATGTTTCCGATTCTTTTTTGGCTTGGGAGGCAGTCAGTGTCGGTGTATTGCAGGGGTTCTCAAACGCCAGGGAGTATCAGAAAAATACAGATCTTGGGCCTCCACCCCAAAGGCTTCTGACTCACTGAGTCTGGGTTGGGGCCTGAGGGTCCGTTTTGCCCAGTGCTGCCGATGCTGCTAGTCCAGAGCCGCACTTTGAGCACCCTGGGGTAGTTGGAGGTCCACCCACCCAGCTTTGAATTCTGGTTCCAAACCTTCATTTCTGTGTAAGTGATTTGGCCTCTCTACACCTCTGCTTCCTCATATATAAAGTGAGTAAAATAATGATAGCCACTGTATGGCATGGTGGGAATCAGGTGAGAGAACGCATAGTCGCAGTGTTTTGCACATAAGAGGACACTGTGAAGTATTAGGCATTACTAACCATTTTTGCCAGGACTCAGGAAAAGGCTTGTCATATGGTGGCAAACACTGACCTAGAAATGAGATTAGCTGGGCTCTGCCTAGTGCATCCTCAGCTGCTCTTGTTACCTGTGTAATTTGGGGCAAGTTATTTAAATTATTTTAAGCCTCAGTTTCTTTATGCATAAAATGTGTACGGTAGTGTTTGTCTTCCTTTGCTGGTTGTGAGAATCAGATGGAATGATATTCGGAAAGGATTTGTGTGAAAGGAATATCATGACGATTATTAACAGATGATATTTACAGTGTACTTCGTGTGCAAGACGCTGCTGATCACGTTTGTGCCGGCACTGTCGTGTACCACGTAGTACCATATAGTGAAAGGTTGTTATGCCCTTAAGCGTGTGAAGGGGACTGGGGTGGACTGTGTGCCCTACACCAAAGGCCCCAATAATTCACTGCAGTTTTTCATGCTCCTGCATCAGCTGTCATTTGTCTCGGTGATCTGATTGTAGCCACATTCTGCTTGTCTACCCACTTCTAAGCCTTTGTCCTGTCTAACTTGGGGCCAAATGAGAAGTTGCCAGGCCGGTTGCAAACTGAGGCGCAAACACCGTAATATCCTCAATTGTGTATACAGTGTGAAGTCTACAGGCTCATGAGTGTTGTTACACGACTAGCTCTCACTTGCAATCTTACCATGTAAAAAATCATGTCCAAGTTGTTTTAATTTTGAAGAATTCATTTTGTAGTTTGCAGCCTCAGTTTTCCTCCCTATGTAACACAGATTTAATGATAACTTTCTTTCTCGTGGGGACTTTGGTTAGTTACATGTAGTTAATATTTGTGAAGTGCTCCGAAACTGGCCGTGCTCTTTATTATGATGAGGCCTGTTGGGAACCTGAAAGGAGTATGTGAGGATTTTCAGCTTTGAGTTATATATTTGCATGATAATTATAATCTCTTCATTGCACTAAATGCTCTGACAGTGAATGTTTCCTATTCATTTTATGTACCCCATCAACCCGTTCTTTGTTAGTCGTACCTCTTACCCTTCTTCTAGCACTAGGACAGAGACTGTCTAAAGAGATCCCTGAAGCAAAGCAGAGAACCATATTGTGGTCACTACCTTCCTTTATTATTTCCAGCACCTATGGATGTTGGGGGAGAGAGAGATTGGATCATATTGGCCTGCATTTTCACCCAAGTGTGCTCTTGCTCTCTGGGTTCTTTTCAGGCTTAGGTCACAATAGGTGTTGGTTTGGCCTCACTCTGGTCCTTTGTAGACATCTGCCCACATCACAAAGCCCCATGTTTGGCACAGTCTGCGGTGATTGGCAGTGCCTTCCCGGGCAGAGTCCAGTCCTGGAACAGCAGGGGTTGCAGGTGCATTGGCACGTGGTGGTGGGGAGTGCACACGGGCCTGCCTACCCGGTGCCTGGCGAGGCTCAGCAACACCGTCCCGTCCCTGAAATGTCCTGTTCTCGTGGGCTTGTCACTCTCATTAAAACTTAAACATGAAAGCAGCTCAGGCTGCTTCTCCCTTTGTGCTGCGTTTGAGGGTGGACTGTGCCAGAAGCATGTCATGGAAACTGTTGAGGGGCTGCTGTGTTTCAGGGAGCTGTGCTCATGTCAGGGGTCCACTTCTTCGGCTCTGCATCTTGCTGTTTGCTGCTGCTAAAAGCACCTGAGAGGCAAGTTTTTGTGTGCCAGCAGAGTCACCTTTGGGATGGCGGTGAAAGTCATTTTCCACATGTTCACAGATACGCCGCGTTACCAAGCCTCTTGCGCTGACTTATCTCTGGCAAGGACTTACAAAATAGTCTCTCTGGCTGATTGTCAAAAATTACATCATATCAGAGTAAACTGCTTTTAAATCAGACATCCATTATTCATGTATATTAACTGCTTTTTTATTTTTTTATTGGCTGTTTTTTGTATGATTTACTCTTTTCTCACTAGCTCGCCTTCCCTCCCCAACTGTCTTTCTCATCGTTTTTCACAATCTTAGCTCATCTGTGAATTTATAGAGACTGTTCACTTAGCTTTGTATGTGAACATCAATGTGCAGACCCTGCATTTTTTGTAGTAAAATTTTTGAGCACGTTTTTGTGGGTCATATTTATGTTGGGTCAGAAGAGCAACTTGGGTTGTTTACATGAGTAAATTCTGCTCCAAAGACTGAGAGGTCTTTTTCTTTTGTATCTTTTCTTTTTTTTAAATTGGGCATTACTAGTTTTGTACTTTAAGTTCTGTATGGAATAAAATTGTACCTCCCACTTACGAACCAGCTAAATACGCTGCTGTTGGTGGAAAGCAAATTGGCTTAATGAGTTCATCTGTGGGGGGGGCATATCTTTAATGTAAGGCTGGTGTGTCATTCACCTGTAATCGACACAGGCAGAGGTGTGCAGCACTTACTTATTCTTTCAGCAAATAGATACTGAGTCCTTCCTTTGTGCCAAACATGGTACAGGTATCCAAGAAAGTATCTGTTCACTCCAAACCATGATGCTGGAGGTCCCCCGTGCACCTGGCATCTTTGTGCTCCTGGTACTTTGCCCTGATTCATGGCACTTGACTGTTTGGAATTATAAGGACTAGATAGAGTTTATTCTATTTATTTAACCCGAAATCAGCACTGTTGTTGTGTAGAGTCAACATTTGCATATATTCGTGCACATTTACCTGAATCCTCTCTCACTGTTCTTGCCAGCATTTCAGACCTTTTATTCTGGAATGATTTTATATCTTCCAAAAGTATATCGTGTAGTGAGTCTCTCTTGGCCACAAGTGCTCTCTGCTCTCGGTATTTTTTTTTTTTTTTTTTGCGGTATGCGGGCCTCTCACCGTTGTGGCCTCTCCCGTTGCGGAGCACAGGCTCCGGACGTGCAGGCTCAGCTGCCATGGCTCACGGGCCCAGCCGCTCCGCGGCACGTGGGATCTTCCCGGACCGGGGCACGAACCCGAGTCCCCTGCATCGTCAGGCGGACTCTCAACCACTGTGCCACCAGGGAAGCCCTGCTCTCGGTATTTTTATCCCCAAACATCTTTATTTCATACTCATTCTTGAAAGGTGGTTTTACTAGTCCTTTATCATTCCAGGATGACAGGTATTTTCTCTCAGGCCTTTGAAGAGATGATTGGTTTGACTTCTACTGTTATTACTGAGAAGTTGTTTAACTGTCATTCCCATTTAGGACTTTTTCTCTTCTTTTGGCTGGTTTTTCCTTGTCTTTAATTTCCTATGGTTTCACTCTGCTGTCTCTAGGTGTGGATTTAGTTTTATTTTCCCTGTTTGGGGTTCTCTTACACTTCTTTCAGTTGCAGAAAGTTCTCAGCCATTGCCTTGTTGAAATTTCCCCTCATTCTCTCTGTTCTTTCTGCCTAGAACTCAGGTTAGATGTGTGTTAGACCAACTTGTTCTCCTTTCTGTGCTCTTCCTCACTCATCTTTTCCATCTCCATCTCTCTGTGTTGCATCCTGAATTATTTCTTCATCTTTGTCTTCCAGTTCACAAATTCTCTCTTGGACTCCATTTAACTCATCCATTGATTTTTTTTTTTTTCTTTGGTTGCACTGGGTCTTAGTTGCAGCACGTGGGCTCCTTAGTTACAGCATGCATGTGGGAGCTAGTTCCCTGACCAGGGATCGAACCAGGGCCCCCTGCATTGTGAGTGCAGAGTCTTATCCACTGCACCACCAGGAAGTCCCCTGATTTTTTTTTTTAATTTCTAGAAATTCTAATTGTTTTGTTTTTCAAAGCTACTTAATCAGTTTTGCTGCTTTTGACCCCTCACCCTCTTTTATTTCTGTAAACATTTCCAGCATGCATATTTTTCTTCATCTGATAAACATCTGATATCCTTGGAAGCCTAATTCTTCTGTTTTCTGTCTCTCACTTATGATGAGCTGTTTATGTGTTGGGAAAAAAAAATTTTTTTTTTAATTGTGAGCTCATATTTGGATGATCTTGATTTGTAGATCTCCTGTGGGGCCTGGGTTGAGAGGATCTTCCTCCTGAGAAGATTCTGCCAGCTACCAGGAAGCATGTTACCAACATGAAAGTACTTTTATTACTAGACCTGGGGTCTTTTGGCCTTGCAGGCAGTATAACTTCAAACTCCCAACCTCCGAGGGCAAAAATTTTTTTTTTAAATTGAGGTATAACTGAGAGGATCTTCCTCCTGAGAAGATTCTGCCAGCTACCAGGAAGCATGTTACCAACATGAAAGTACTTTTATTACCAGACCTGGGGTCTTTTGGCCTTGCAGGTAGTATAACTTCAAACTCCCAACCTCCGAGGGCAGAAAAGGTCATTTGGCCTTGCAGGTAGTATAACCTCAAACTCCGAGGGCAAACATTTTCCATCCTGAGCTGAACCTGAGACAGGCAAGTTGCCATGTAGGCTCTCTTCACCAGTGGATAGATTTTTGTTCCTATCTTGCTTTTTGCTGAGTGTACATAGCTGTCCAAGGGGCCCAGCTTTAGGCAGACTTAGCAGTTCTGGTTCTACCTGTCACTGGCTGGAAACCTTGCCTCCTATTTCCCCAGTTTTCCAGGCTCCTGACACGGGCACACGTCCCCAGAGCGCAGCCCCTGATGTGAGTGCTACTTCCCTTTCTGGTTGTAGTGCTCTCTTCATTTTTGCCTCCTCGGACTTTCTCAGGTTTCATAGGAGTTAAACAGAATGTTTACAGGAATGTTTACTAGACTGAAACTTCAGTGTTTTAAACAGGATGGTTTTCCAGACATTCATAGTGTGCTGTGTTGTCAGAGGTGGAACCTTGGGCCTGGATACAGTTTGGGAGTTCTGGAATCTGGAGACTGTGGAGAGAGATCTGTGGAACCTTCTGTTTTGAGTACAAGGAAGTGAGTGGTTCCTTTGTACAAGCCAGCAGCAAGATTAGGCATCCAGAAATGGGGGAATGTGTTAAGCAAAACAAGGACTATCTGAGTACCTTTTATGTACCAGACCATGGTAAGCCCTGGGTTTGCCTGATAAATGTGTACCAGTCAGTTCATCTACAAGCACTTACTGAGTACCTGGCACGTGCTGGCCCTTAGTCAGTGCTGCAGGAATGAATGATAGGATTGCTGCCCCAAGGAACTTACAGTCTAAGCTAGGACAGTGTTTTACAATATGTGGCATGGCGCTTGGTAACAGTGCCTCAGCTGGCCTGCTCGGTGACCCTCCTACCCTCCAGTGTTTGAGAACCATGGGTCTGGGGAAAAGTTGGAGGAAGCAAATGTACAGTTCAAGGTGGCACCTTGGGGACACCAGATAGGGTGCGTAGATGGTAAATATCTTCAGCGCTGACAAGAGGGAATAAACTCTGCTAAGGGCTCAGAGAACACACAATAAGCTTAACTGGGATGGAAGAGGAGAGAACATGAGGATTATTTTCTTTACTCTCTAGAATTTGGCTTCTTATCATGACTTTACCCCCTCAGAAGGGCAAAATATATGTGGTAGTGATGGAGGTGGGTTGTTAGAGGTCAGAAAAGAAAGTAGGTAGACTTTGTTATCTCCAGGAATTTTGGTCAAATCTTCCTCCCCATGCCCTTTTTTATCTTTTACTTCGCTGCAGTCCAGCACAGCGTCTCCTAACCTTTTCTCTCTCTTTTGCTTCCCTTTTTTTATCTTTAATTCACAACGCCTTTTAAAAAGCTATAGTCTTGTAAGGAAGCCTTCTGACCACTCCTCATCCCTTTGGAAAGGCAGTGCCTGGGGTCCTGAGGTGGTGAGCCCGCTGCTCAGGTTGATGTTGGTGGTGGTGTAATGCCTTTGGCAGATGACACACAGGAGTATGAGGAAGACTTACTATTTTGGTCAACTTAAAGAAAACACAAATGGAATTCCTTTTTTCAGTCATTAGCACACAGCCAAAAGTCTGGGACTGCAAGGCTCTGTAATCTCTTCATAGCTATTTCTGTATACAGAGGTTCCTGTTTCATTATGAGGCTAATAGCAGTCCCAGATTTAGGAAATGTTTTTATTGCTAAATCCAGTTCTTAACTGGGTGAAGGAGGAAGTTGGCCTGCCTTGAGCTCACCCCACTGCAGGGGCAGTAGCCATTTCTTATCCCTTTCCTCATGGTTTGGTTGGAAAGCCAGTCCTAGGCACACTAAATGGTCCGGGTCACACCTGGAAGGGGCGGGGCCTGCCTGCACCAGGGCGTTGCCCATGTTTCCCAGATGTCAGGCCTGTGGCCACCACCTCCATCCTGACTCTACACTGCTGCCCCTTCTGTTACACCACCACCTGCTAGGACATGGCTGTAAGGTGGGTCTCCTTAGAGAGGCGAGCCCCACAAATGGCGGACCAGGACAGTTGGTGGCCGTGCACTAGCTGGTGAAGAGGTGGATTGTTTCAGCTGGCAGCCGGCCGAGGCTCCTGCACATCGTCCACCCTCCCTATTCATTCCAGTGCCTGCTGCACAGAGAAGAGTCATAAACATTTGTTTACTGGCTGTTGAAAGAATTACAGCATTATTTATTTTGTCTAAAAAATTAGAAACAACCCAAATATCCATCAATATGGAATCATATATCCATAGACAAGTTCTATGCAGCCTTTAAAAAGAACAAGATCTATGTATAGGTACTGACGAGGAAAGAACTCTCATGTTATTTAGTAGGAAAAACAAGTTGTAGAACAACAGTCCCATCGAGAGAAAAAAATAATTTTATACACAGAGAGAGTGTGCGTACAACAGACAAGACAGACGTGTATAGAAAAAGTCTAGCAGTACATAGCCCTCCACATCCACAGGTTGCGAATCCACGGATTCAACCAACCTCGGATCGAAAATATTCCCCCCAAAATTCTAGAAAGTTCCAAAAAGCAAAACTTGAATTTTCTGAGCACCAGCAACTATTTACATAGCATTTACGTTGTATTAGCTGTTGTAAGTAATCTAGAAATGATTTAAAGTAGATGAGAAGATGTAGGTTATATGCAAATAGTACACCATTTTATATAAGGGACTTGAGCGTGGGCAGATTTTGGTATCCGAGGGGTCCCGGCACTAAAACCCCATGGATACCGAGGGACAACTGTAGACACTAAACCGTTAAAGCGGTTATTTCTGAGAGATGGCTATCCAGAGGTTACACAAGATATATTATGTTTGAAATCAGAAAAAACAAAGATTCTTTAGAAATTTCAGTCAGAGAAATCTGAATAATTGACAAAAATGAAAGTTAGGATTCTAAGACTAGGATTTTTGAAAATACCTTAACATCTCTAAGAAGGAAAAAACAAAGTTCTTTTTAAACAACGGTTGCTTCCACCAGGTGCCCTCTAGATCTCCCTGGAAGCCAAAGAGAAAGGAGTAGACCCTGCAGTGTCCGAGACTACACACTGCATCTCCTGCAGTTACCTTTGTAAAATATACAACATGGTTCAGTCATTTTAGATAATTCTTAAAGAAACATCCAACTTCTATACAAATTTGCTCCTTAATCACTATTTAAACCCTTTTGTAATATACATGTGGTACTTAAAAGAAAAAAATCCCCAGCAACATCTGTTGATTTGGTGGTCACATTAGTGCAGAACATTTTCCCCAAGATTTTAGCTATGGGTCGTCTTTTCCTTCTTTCCAGCATATCCATACACTTCTGAGAGTGAGTCAAGTGGCCGTGGGTTGAGACTCACCCAACTAGGGCAATAAAGAGAAAAATTAGTCTAATGCATGGTCTTAACAAGAGGGAGAGTGTGAGCATGAATAATTAATCTCACTAGTCTGTGGCAGTCAGATAAAATGAAGTCCCATTTGCTCAACCTTATTAAAAGAGAGAGAGCGCAGAGGGGAGAAAGAGATGCTAAAGGTCGTTGAGGGACTCGTAACGTGGGAAGAACCGCCTCTGAGTTGGGTAATATGTTTTCTAATCTCTGCGGTCTTTAACTAAACGTAACGGTCAAGGTACTCTTTGGATAGTTCTGATTCGTTGAATTATTAAACATTTTAGAAAACACTTGACTCCTGACTGTTAACTTATACGATGAATTTGTAGTCTTTTTGGTGAGGGATTAGATCCCACTGTTTCATTCAGAAATGATCTATCCTCTTGTCAAAACAGAACTTCTAGAAAAAGTAAAGACATAGGAACAGACTCAATATCAGATTTTAATTCTTATATTTACCATGGACATTTCTTCCTGTTATAGATGCTGAAGTATTTTAAAAAGAAGAGATTGAGTCCAAAAGCCCTCTTGAAAGCTGTATAGTGATACATAAGTGCAGAATGTTACTTTCAGGGTAGACCATGAGATTGCTGGTGTTTTTTTTTTTCTTCCTCCAGGAACCGATTCTTATGTAATTTTTAGGATATTCACTGTAGATAGAAGATTTGATTTATTTCTATGTCCATACTTGGAAGAAGAATCTTATTTTGAATATTTTACAGTTGAAATTTTCTCAGAAACTTTTATTTTCAACTGCATGAAAATAAAAATAAAATTTAGCTTGTTCTCTATGGTCTTTAGGGATTAAGAAGGGATTTTACTTTTTTTTTTTTTTTTTGCGGTACTGGGGCCTCTGACTGCTGTGGCCTCTCCCGTTGCGGAGCACAGGCTCCGGACGTGCAGGCTCAGCGGCCATGGCTCACGGGCCCAGCCGCTCCGCGGCATGTGGGATCTTCCCGGACCGGGGCACGAACCCGTGTCCCCTGCATCGGCAGGCGGACTCTCTACCACTGCGCCACCAGGGAAGCCTGGCATTTTATATTTTGAAATTGCCCTCTTTCCTTTCAGATACTGTGAGCAATTTTACTTAATATTATAGTTGTGTTTTTTTTTTTCCCACTGTTGTGGCCTCTCCCATTGCGGAGCATAGGCTCCGGACGCGCAGGCTCAGCGGCCATGTTTCACGGGTCCAGCCGCTCCGCGGCGTGTGGGATCTTCCCGGACCAGGGCACGAACCCATGTCCCCTGCATCGGCGGGCGGACTCTCAACCACTGCGCCACCAGGGAAGCCCTATAGTGTTGTTTTGACTATTAGGAATTTACAAAGATTCAATTGTTAGAAATATGTGTCAACAATGAGATCAATGGTTTTCAAGGTGGAGTCAATTTATTAACTAAAATAGGAGTCTGTACACTGATCATTGATAAATGTATAGGTTAACAAGAAAAAACAGCACATCATTTTCATGTGTGGGCTAAGAGAGGAGACTCTCTACAAAATATTAACATTAAAACTTTTGAGTTCAGTGATTAACCACATGATCAACAGAATATAACGTATGCTCACGTGTGTGTGTGTGTGTGTGTGTGAATGAGGAGGCTTTTGAACAGTGAATTTGGGTGCAAGGACTATGTCTTCAGTAATTACAACAATTACTGACCCATGGCAAGCACTTGATGTTAATTGAATTACTAAGATCTTTTAGTAAAAGACTTAAATAATCTTTAGAAAGATCCCTTATGAATCATCCTTGTTTCCCCATTTCCTGAAGAAAAGGCAGTGTTCAAATGTAATGAATACATTGTCTAGAGATCAAGGATACTTTCTTAGTTGCCTCCCTACCTTATGGAACAGAGCTTACTATAATTAGCTAGTGGAGAGTGCCTGAAGAGAGAAATGTTGGGGAATATCAGTTATACCTCAATTAAAAAAAAAATTTTTTTTAACGTTTGGGAATAAGACTTTATGTTTTGGTTTGTAGTTTAATCTAAAGGAATCATCTAGTGGTTAACTGTACAGGCTTCATCATCCTGGATGCTTATACTCTTTGTTCTTTTTACCTTCTGTGGTATAAATACAGAGGGGGAAAAGAGAGAGAGAGGACCCTGTACACAGAGTTCTTGTTAGCCTCCCCCATTAACTAATCAGAAGCAGTCAGTGACCCTTAGTTTCCATGCTGCTTTTTCTGTGTTAAGAAATTGGGATACCGAATTTCCCCATCTGGCATTTTTTGTGTGTCCTATGAGTTTGTTTGCACCTTGGCCTGGAATTCTTTGGATTTTCTTTTCTCTTGCGTTTCCTTTTGTCGTTCTAAGAGCCACATCCTTACACTGTCATTACCTGGAAGGGGTCAGGAAATGAAGTATTAGAGTCTCTTCCCTAATGGGAGCTGGTGCTGTGACCGTGCCCCGGGGCGACGCTGGGTGGAAATCGTTTGTGTGGGCCTGCTGCCCCTAACGCACGCCCACGTGTTTTTCCTCCTCCCCAGATCCTGGTGTATAGCCTGGAAGCAGAACGCTGCCTCTCAAAGCTGGGCAACGCGCTTGGCGACTTCACCTGCGTCAACCTCCGGGACAGCCCTCCCAATCTCATGGTCAGTGGCAACATGGACAGGAGGTAGGTGTCAGTAGAGTCGCATCTTAGAGCCGCAGGCAGCTTCTCTTGAGGCCTGGCCGCTCGGCCTCCACTGTTTGTTCTCACTGATTTCCTCCACGGCTCACCCTCCTCACTTCTCACTCACATCTCTGCCCACCTGAGTTCAGTCCTGATCCCATAAATACCATCCCTGTGAACTTGGAGAACAAAGTCTCGTATTAGGTAATAGTTGGATGGAGTTGCGTCTCTGCCTCATTTCTGAAACACCACGGGAAGGTTGTCTTTTAGGCCATTTGGTGGACGCAGTTGGTGGAAGGTCCAGTGAGACCACTTGGAATATCTTTTGTCCCCCTGCTGTAAAATTTGTTTGGCATTTAAAAGCTCACTTTCTAATATTAAAAACAATAACCTAAGGGATGAATCATGTTCAGCAAAATAGGTTTGCCTGCCAAATGATGTCAAGAGTGTGTTTCAGACCACTATGGTGTCCCTCCGGTGATGGGGGAAAAAAAAGAGACTTCATGTGAACAGATTCCAGTTTCTATTTAGCTGATTAGCAGTCTTCCCTTTAACGTATTGGCTTAGGGAGTCGGATTTTCCCGGTACAGGGTCCAGTGCCAGCTCCAGCCGCTCCAGGACCCATCAGCATGGAAGGATTAAAGTGTTTGAAAAGACTGTCAGAGTCCAGATTTTAGGCTTTTTTCCTTTCTCTTCCCTCTCCCCCTTGTCTTTTCCTTTTCTTTCTTCTTCTTCCTTTTTTTTTTTTTTTCCTTCTTTTTTTGACTGGTTATCTGTCATGTCTGATCCAGTGCCCTGAAGAGAGGTAGCATGGCTGGAGGCCAGGTTCAGCTGGCGCCCCCTCCCCTGGCCAGCCCCGGGCTGCAGGTGGTGGGCCACTTGGTGGGGTATCAGATCGTGAGGCGGGTCCTCGTTTGTGCCAAATCCCAGACCTCTGTCGCACCAGTGCAGCAGCTTGCAAAAATAATTATTTTGTCAGGTAATATTTTCAACTTCTGACCTTCACTACTACTATCTCCCTCCCATAGAGCAAAAAGATGTGAGTATGCTTTATTGAAAGAAAATACCTGATCTTTTCTTCCTCAAGCCCTCCTGAAACAGCTGATACTTCTCATGCTTGAGAGTTGAACTCCTCAGTGTATGTCCAGGCAGTTTTTCTCTTTAAAAAAAACCCAAAAAACTAGGCTTGATAAGTGGCCCCACTTGTGGCACAGCAAATGAAACACATCAGTTTATAGTTTTACTCTCCCATTTTCATTTCTGACTGAGCTATACAAAAGCTCCAAGCTTAATCTGATAGGATCTACCCGCAGGGACCTCACAGCTCTTCGCTTTCCAGGAGAGCAAATGCAGAGGGCTCTGTGGGGCATCCAGATGGAAGGGTTTGGGATTGTAGATTATGCTTCAGAGTTTGTTGACAGCATGACCATTTAGGTGTTCAACCACAGCTAGGCTCCCAGGAAACCAAAATGGTGTTCCAGAGAAGAGACCTCTGCTTTCTGCATAACATACCTAATTAGCTCTAGAAGCGCACTTACAGCCAGATTGTCATGACCATTGTCAGCTTCACATCCTGCTGTCAGTGAGGAGACCTGCACATACTCGGTAAAGCTGATGTTTTCCTCTGGAGCAGGGCTGCCTGACCACGCTCCCCACTGCCAGAGGAGAAGCCAAATGCGCAGTGTAAAAGGGCTCTCTGGTCATTTTGAAGGCCAAATCTGACCATGTTAAAATCCATTTTATTAGTAAACCAAAGTTACTTTTTTTTACACCCTTTGTCTTTTTGGATGAGAAGAATAGACTTGGGGCTTGGATTTGGGGAGGGGGCTATCCAAAATGGCATTTAATCAGGGCCACGTCTAGATCTGTGTGCCAGCTATTTGACCACTACTGGTACCGCAGAGGCTTGCCATCATATATAAGATTGTTCTTTATGAATCACATTAACAGTGTTAGCAATATGAGTTTCAAACATGGGGCTTAAAAATATTATACACCTGGAAAAAGGAAGGAATAAGAACTCTAGACTTTTAAGTGCACAGAGGTATGTCTTGTGGGGTTTTTCCCAAAGACTTACTAGCTGTGAGTAGTAACTCATCAGAGATGCACACCCAGGCTTGTACAGCTTATGTTTTTTTTTCAGAAGTGGGACGGAGGTGGCAAATACTATGAAGAGAGCTAGGTGGCTATCACTTCATGACAGATGCCGTTTAAAAACCTTGGAACCTCCATTTTTATTTAAAAACCTGAACTTCTATTGCATTCTCTTAGTACTTTATAAATAACTTGAGAATGAAATGGACTCTAAAGGTACATAAAACTGTCCAAGGTTAAAACAAAAATAATATTTCTTTAAAGTAAGGAAATCAGCTTGAGTAACTTTGCTAATAACATGGGTGGAATTTTCTAAGGAGTTGGGGTTTTTTTTGGGGGGGTGGGTATAAGCTGAAATTAAAACTGAAAAAATAGCTCACTTAGCTTGTCACCAGAGGTTAAGTAGAGTCTGATAAAGATTAAGAGAATGATCAGGGTGGGAACTGAGTTATGGTTGGATTGTACTTTTCCCTCGCTGGGAGGGAAGGGTTATAAAGTGGGGTTATATAGGTGGGGCTCTGCACAAGAGTTTTAACACTACAGATCAATGAGGTTTTTTTAATGCATATTTTGTCCTTTCCTGCTAAGCCAAGAAGAAAGAGTGGTAAGTAACATTAGAGGAGGGAGGGGTGTGCATCCGGTGTTAGGACAGGATGCTTGTGTCTTACCACAGTGTCTGTCTCGTGCTCAGAGAGGGCTTAACTCTGTATGTTTTGCATTTATTCTAAGATGCACTTTTTTTTTTTTTTTTACATTTTCACATCTGTGAAATCAAGATGTGTCTTTTACAATAACATCTTAAAAATGGCAGCATGTTAAAATATTACATAAAGTAATGGTGCTTCTTGCATTGGATGGTGTTTTCAATTAAATAAAAGTCTGTATTTGTTCAATGAAGGCAAAAATAAATCTTAGGAATTAGAACAGTTATGAGAAACTTGAATTGGTTACCAAGATAAAGTCTGCAGGAAATAGACCACTGTGAGTTTTTTTGTTTTGTTTCTTTAGTTTAACCTTTGGGGTTCACTGAACATTTAGAATCTGTAGATTTATGTCTTCCACCAAATTTGGGATGTTTTTGGCCATTATTTCTTCAGATATTTTTTTTCACACTGATCCCTTTCTCCTCTCCTCTGGGACTTCAGTGATGTGAAGAACAGACTTTTTGATATTATCCCACAGGTCACTGAAGCTCTATTCATTTTCTT
This sequence comes from Platanista minor, assembly GCA_004363435.1. Classification (NCBI taxonomy): domain Eukaryota; kingdom Metazoa; phylum Chordata; class Mammalia; order Artiodactyla; family Platanistidae; genus Platanista; species Platanista minor. The sequence goes on from RJWK010008008.1 coordinate 25,813, forward strand.
TCCTAAGCCGTACATTCTTCAAGTTGCAAATATCTACTGATTTAACTTTGGGTTCACGAACTGTTTCCTCTGTCACCTCCATTCTGCTGTTGAACCCATCTAGTGAATTTTTTATTTCAGATTTTATACTTTTTTGGTTCAAACTTTCCACTGTTTCTGTTTCTCTGCTCAGAATTTCATTCTTATCATTGTACCTTTACCTCATGGAATATAGTTACAATAGCTGCTTTAAAGTCACTGATGATTCCAAAAGTCTGGGTTATTTTAGGGTTGACATTTTCCCTTGAGAATGGGTCACATTTTCCTGGGGCTTTTGGGGTGGGGGTATGTCAAGTAATCTTGGATGTATCCTGGACATTTTGTGTCCACTTTGGATCCTGTTACATAATCCTCTGGAGGATGTTGAGTTTTGTTTTTGTTTTAAACATGCAGTCCCCCTGGTTAGGTTCAGACTGCAAGTTGTGTCTTGCCTTCCGTGGGTGGTGATTCCAGTGTCAGTTCAATTTCCAAAACCTTTGCTGTGCTCCTCTGACTGCCCTGCACATGTGCCACCCAGAGGTTAGTCTGAGCTGGCAGTGGTTGAAATCTTATCTGAGCCTTTGCTGTACTGCTTTGGGTCTGCGCCTGGGCCGTGCGCGGGGTCGCACGCGGTATCACGGGCTCCCCGTCTCCAGTTTCTCCCTCTCTTCATCCCTATGATTCCTAGCTTTCAGGGCCCTTGTCCCCTGGGCCTCTGACGAGAAGATGGGGTTTCTCTCAGGGTTTCACCTGCTGGCATCCCTACCACCATGGAGCTCTGTGAATAGGGACTGCCTTGGGGCAAAACCAGAGAGAAAAGAGATGGGGGAATCCCCAGAGATGCCACACCCACGTTCTTTGGACTTAGGGGCTTCTCTCCTTGGTTCTTCAGAAAGAGGGTGTTTCTGTTAGCGTTTTAGCTCCCACACCACCACACAGCTCTGCTACAGGAGCTCACACTCAGGGTGGGGCTGTGAGAGAGAAACTACTTTCCCCACGGCCCCTTCCTCCGTGGCCACTTCCCCCCCCAATCCACTGTAGTGAGTCAACTCCCCAGGGTCCTCAGGTGTTTGCTTTTTGTGTTTTGTCCAGAGGTTTGGGTTGTAGCAGCAGAAGACAGAGGCAGTAGTGGGCTTATTTTAGGTCAGACGCAGAACTCCTACTCTCTTTACATGATTTAAATAAACTGTTTAGTTGGCGGTAGAGGGCTGTATTAAATGGGGTCCCTTCCCATTCTGTTGCTCTCAGTCTTCTCATCTGGGATCTGCTCATTTCTAATGAATGAAATCAGGGATCTAGACCAGAGCATGCTCTGCTGGGGAGAATCAAAATAAGAGTTGGTGATAAGGGTGGGACTTCCCTGGCGGTCCAGTGGTTAGGACTCTGCGCTTTCACTGCCGTGGCCCAGGTTCAATCCCTGGTCAGGGAACTAGGATCCTGCAGGCGCCACGGCAGGGCCAAAAACAAGAGTTGGTGGTAAGGGCGTACATCAGGTTGTTAGTGGGCTGCCAAAGTGACGTGCACTGAGCCAGCAAATCCCACTGCTTTTCCTCCTGTAATCTTAAATTGATCTTAAAATTTTTTAGCTTTATTGAGATAGAATTCACATACCTACAATTCACCAAGTTATACAATCCAGTGGAAAGTTCACAAGGTTGTGCAGTCATCACCAAGTCAGGTTTAGAACATTCTCATCACCCCAAATAGAAAGAAACCTTGTGCCCATTAGCAGTCACTCTCCATGTCCCCCCAACTTCTCTAGCTCTAGGCAACCACTAATCACTTCCTGCCTCTACAGATCTGTCTGTTTTAGATATTTCATATAAATGGAATCATAGAACACGTGACTTTTTGTGACTGGCTTCTTCCACTTAGCATAATGTTTCCAAGATAAACCTGTGTTGTAGCTTGAATCACCACTTAATTCCTTTTTATGGCTAAGTAATATTCCATTGTATGAGTATACCACATTTACTTATTCATTCATCAGTTAACATTTGGGTTGTTTCCATTTTTTGGTTATTATGAATAATGCTGCTGACATATGTTTTCAGTTCTCTTGGATATATACCTAGGAGTGGCATTGCTGGCTTATATAACCCTAAGTTTAACTATTTGAGGAACTGCTAGACTCTTTTCCAAAGTGACTGTACCATCGTACATTCCCACCAGCAGTGTGTTGTGGGGGTTCCAGTTTCTCCACATTCTTACCAGTACTTGCTATTGTCTCTGATTATAGCTGTCCTAAAGGTATGATGTTGTTGAACATCCTTTCATGTGCTTTTTGGCCTCTTTGGATAAATGTCTATTCAAATCCTTGGCCCACTTTTTAATTAGGTTGTCTTTTTATTTATTGAGTTGCAAGAATTCTTTATATAGTCTGGATACCAACCTTTTATCAGATATGATTTGTAAATATTTCTCCCCGTTCTGTGGGTTGTCTTTTCACACTTTTGATAATGTCCTTTGAAGCACAGAAGTTTTTCATTTTGATGAAATTCCATTTATCCAGTTTTTCTTTGTTGTTTGTGCTATTGGTATCATATTGCAGAAGCCATTTCCTAGCCCAGAGTCACAAAGATTTACTCCTATGTTTACTTAAAAGAATTGTTATGATTTTGGCTCCTACACTGAGGTCTATGATGCATTTGGAGTTAATTGTTGTATATGGTGTGAGGTGGGAGTCCAACCTCATTCTTTTTTGCACGTGGATATCCATTGTCCTAGCATCGTCTGTTGAAAAGACTATTTTTTCCCCATTGAATTGCCTTGGCACCACTGTTGGAAATCAGTTGACCGTAAAATAGAGAGGTTATTCTAGGTATACTCATCTGATTGAAATTTAAAAGGATTTATTAAAGTAAGCTAAATGTTTCTATGTTTCCATACCTCATTTTTGTCCACAGGTGGTGTTATGGGCTGGCTTATAAGGGTTGCAGAATGTTTGGTCTAGCAGAGCTCTTTAAAGACCACCTAATGCTGGCCCAGCTAAGGAAACAGGTCCAGAAAGGTCGAGTGATCAGTCCAAGGGGCTTATATGATAAACAAAGAACTCTAAACTTTAGAGATACAGCTTTACAATACATAGAGCTCTAACCACAGCCTAGTTGGGTTAAACTGGGCAGTTCTACCTGAAAATACATGTTTTTCTAGTTGCTATTAAAAATGAGTCATTCACCAAAGGCCATCATTGGTGCTATATATATATTATAGCTACTGATTTTGGCATATAAGGTTGTACTTAAAAATCCTCTTTAATATAGGTTCGATGAGACAAAACAGAATCACGTTATTGATTTCTTTAAAAAAATGAGTTTTCTTGATTAATTTCATCATTTAAAAAAAGAAAGACTGTTTTAATGCCGTCTTGCTTGTTCCCTTTATTTTCTGGATAGAAATATAGCTGAAGGTCAGGTCCTTGTTAATGAAACTGCTGAGCCAGAGTCTGAACAGGCTTCATCTTTGCCATCAAATACAGTTTGCCTTATTATTTTATGGGACTATTTTATCCAAACCAATGGGAGGCAAGCTCTGAATTGTGACCCCTAATTAGAGAGTGTCGGAGCTTTCTTCTCGCCTTGACAAATACAAAGTTGTGGTGGCTTCTGGTGCTGCTGCTGGCTGTTAGGGAGAGTGAGTGGGGCGTAAATGTTACATTTGCTCCATCTGCAAGTGTTGTAATAAGTTATTCAAAGCTCTTAGCACAGGACCAGCCAGAGCGTGCCTCCCTCTCAGTTCCAGCACGTTTTCCTGCCCATCAGATGGATGCTCCTCTGTTGGAGTCTTTGGAAGGTTCTGGTGTCTTTTGTTTTAATTGGCGGGCTCGAGCCGACTCCTATGGTGTGATTTTCATTAGAGAGGGGCTGGAGAGAGGGAGTGTTGGAACAGCCCTCCAAACCCAACCATGAATATTAAACATAATACAATTACAGCTTTCGGACCAATTATTTTTTTCTTTTCAACGGGCAAAGTTGATGAAACACAGGCTGGATAGGGATTCAGTGTCTACCATTGGCTTCTTTTTGTCCCTGGAATCAGTTGTCTTGGCATGTTTGTGCCCATTTGCTGTGCTACCTGTTTCCCCACGTCGGGAATTTGATTTGAGCGCTGAGGGTACGGGCTCTGCCAGGGAACGCTGCTGCTGTGCACGCTGGGGCTGCGCCATCAAGTGTGTGAAGCAGAGATGCATTTCGTAATGTGAACTCGAATGGTTCGCGTGGACTTCGCACCCCGTGCTGTGTGCTGTCTCTTTCTGTCAGCCAGAAACCAGAGCAGTGCCTCTTTGAGGAGAGATGTCTTCTAAGTGCTTCTCCTTTTTCCCTGTGGGGAGAAGTTCGAGTCAGTTTTTGGCCCATTTTTGTTTTCCTTAGTGATAAAATACACCAATGCTTTATCTCTTGGTGTATTTGTGTATTTTGTTTGGAGCCATCCATGCCGGTATCTAAACGATAGGAAAACAGATGGCAAACTTTGAACTTCTGGACCAAATTTGTGTTTGCCTTTGTCTCCTTAACAGCCAAACTGTAAATTATGGAGTATAAATATTCAACAGAGGAGCTCTTTATGAAAATCACTAGAGCAAAATAGACCCTTATTAACCAAATACGCACTGAAAAGTACTCAAGCTAAAAATTTCTCCCCGCCGCCCTTTCCTTTTCACGTTCCCGTCAGTAAGCAGCGCAGCTGTGGCCTCCAGGCAGAGGTCCTTTCACAGCAACTTTACCTTTTCTCCCTTCTCTAACCCACAAATGCCTAAAGATGAGTGTCTGTACATGCTGACTGAGGGAGCTCTGGAGCTCTTTGTCTTCTGTGTATTTCCCGCTCGCCCCGCATCTCTCTGGTCACACACCCCTCCCTGGGAAGAGGGGAGGCGCGGCGAGGGGGTTGTTGATTGGCCTGCTGTACTAGCGGAGCTCTCAGTCAGCCTCGCTGCCAGCAGGGAAGAAGCCGTGGACCTCACTCACCCCTGTGTCATAAGACTATAGATTTCTAAAACCCTGTTTTATTTGAAACAGAACAAACACCTGGGAGTGTATACAAGGTACGGTGTGTACAATTTAAAGAACAACGGAACGCCTGAGCATTCCCGCCACCCACCCACTTAAGAAACAGTGTGACCAGCACTTGTGAAGCCCTCTGGGTGCCCCTCCCCGTCATGAGCGAGTTCTAGTTCCTTAAACAACATGGCGGCATCTAGAATAAAAAGTAAAAGCCGCATTTATTCCCCTCATTCGTCCATTGAGACTCTTCCCCAAAGTAACTGCTGTTACCAGCTCCAGTATGTCCTTCCAGAATTTTATCTTTAAATTTTTTTAACGTAAGCAGGTAACCTTTTGAATTCAAAAGCACAAAACAGTATATATAGGGAGAAGTTGTCTCCTGGGAGCTTCTCTTTCCTCAGCGGAGGCTGTGCTACCGCGTTCGCCGGAGGGTGCCTGCACACACAGATGCGTGCCTCCCTCCCCCGCCCCCCAACTGAGGTCATGCAGCTGGGCCTGGTGCGCTCGGGGTGTGTGTTCGGGTGACGGCTGTCCTCCGTATGTGTAGCTCTGCCTCATTCTCTGATGCCCGTGCGGGTCTCCACTGTACCAGAGGTACCGTCACGGCTTTAGCTGGCATCCGCTGATGGAGCTAGGGTTACGTGCCTTCTCTGTTGAGTCACTCAAATTCATGACAGTGTAAATACTGTTTCTCATTTTTCCTGTTGGTCTGATTATAGGAAGTCTTTTTGTCTCAGGTTGCTTTTGAGACCCCTTGTGTCTTTTGCGGTTTCCCACTTTATTATGATACTCTGTAATACGTATTTTTTTCATTTATTCTGATTAATGCTCATGAGTGTGAGTATGCCTATCTTTCATTTTGGAAAAACATCGGCCATTAACACTTTGAATATCGCTTCTTTGCCACACACTGGATTTTTTTCCTTCTGGGATTTCTTTTGGGCGTAAGCTGAACCATCATCCCCCTTCCATCCTTCTTGTCTCTTGACGCTTCATTCACATTTTTCATCTGTTTCTCTCTTTGTGCTCCATTCTAGGTAACTTGTGTGTGTCTTATCTGTTTCTAGCCTATCTAGTGAGTCTAATTGCAGGGATTATGTTTTCGTGTCTAGAAGTTCTATACTGCTTTTTTATAAGGTAAGGTCTCAATACTCCCCTTTGAGTGGACCCCAGTCTTACAGCCTTGCCCCCGTGGTACAGCAAGAGCCAGTCCCGTTGCTTCCTGAGATGGGCACCTGCCAATAGCCTCACCCCCACTGCACATGCATAGAGGCAACCAAAATTGCAACTTGAGCTCTCCAACCTGGTTTTCTGCATGGGCCCTAGGGAGGTCGCTTACTCTGTGAGCTCAGCAGTGCGCTTAAAAGGATGTAGTTATGTCTTATCCAGCAGTATGAAGTGATTTTCAGTGGGAGGGTCAACAGGGTGCCTGAAACAGAAGCCTCATCTTTGCTACTGAAAAAGTACTGTGGCTAATGGCCTTGTATGTATATATGTGGATGTACATGTATGTTAGATATGGCCTATATAAAAAACCCTAGAAGCAGAATTGCTAGGTCAAAGTGAAGTATATTTTTAATTTTGTTGGATATTGCCAAGTCACTTTCTTTGGGCTTGTGCTCACATCAGCCGTACAGAAGTACCTCTCTTTCCAGGGCTCACCAGCATGGAAGGGGTCTCGGAGTACTATCAGACTTCACCTTTGCTGGGTAGGCAGGTTGAGTGGTATTACTGCATTGTAGTTTTAGTGCATAATTCCTCTCATTACCAGTGAACTTGAACATCTTACAAGTGTTTAAAAGCCATTAGTATTTCTTTTTCCACGAACTATTTTTTATTTTTTCTTTTCTTAAACTGTATTAAAGTTGAATACTGGGTTATCAATCTTTACTATCAATTTGAAGGAATTTTTTTTTATAAGAAATTAGTCCTCTGGTGCAAACATTTTTCCCAGTTTACCATTTGCCTTGACTTTTTTTTTTTTTTTTTTTATTTTTTTTTTTTTTTTTTTTTTTTTTTTTTTTTTTTTTTTTTTTTTTTGTAATTTTTTTTTTTGTTTTGTTTGTTTTGTTTTGTTTTGTTTGCGGTACGCGGGCCTCTCCCGCTGCGGAGCACAGGCTCAGCGGCCATGGCTCACGGGCCCAGCCGCTCCGCGGCATGTGGGATCCTCCCGGACCGGGGCACGAACTCGTGTCCCCTGCATCGGCAGGTGGACTCTCAACGACTGTGCCACCGGGGAAGCCCCTCTAATGTTTAGAAAGGCCTTCCTATCCTGAATATTTGTTTTAACTCTCTGAGCCCTCTGTAATTAATGTTGGTGTAATGTATATGGTATAGCTCCAAGTTGAGAAAGTTGTTATAGGGTATTTTGCTTATAATTGCGAATTTAAGTGGGATCTTTTTTTCAATTACATTTTTAAAACTAGTGGTTGTACACAAAGGATAGTTATTGATTTTGACATATTAAGATACATTTGATTCTGAATTATCACTGCATTACCTTGGATTGTCAGCCCTAGTGATAAATTTGTCCACTTCTCATTTTCTTCTTTCATCTAATTGTATCTAATTTTTTTAAAGCAATGTGAAATAATATTGATAAAAGTAGATCACTAGTCTTTAAAGACTTTTCATTAGGAATAAGTGTTCTGTGTCATCAAGTCTCTCTTCAGTGTCCACGGAAGTGACCCTCTCTGTGGGTTTCTTGTTGTCAGAGAGGCATGGTGGACCACAGGAATGGACATCCTAGACAGAGTCCACTTGCTGGTTAACATGTTGCTGTGAGTTCTGTTAGTTGATATGTTATTCAGGTCTTAGCACTAGTGCAGATCTGTCGTCTTCTGTCTCGCTTGCAGTGTCAGGTTTTGGGTAATAACAGAATGCTGGCGCCATGTAAAGAGTCAGCTTTCCTCCCTTTGCTGTGCTGTGGAACAGTACATGTAGCCCGGGGTTTGGGGAATGTGGTGGGGGGCGGTCTGTTCCTTCCAGGTTGGACCCATTTTGCTTGTTCTTGTTTTGCAGGGACAGCTTGCTCCTCGACAGCTTTCCCAGCTTGCTCTGTGTTCCTTGATCTATTTGGGTTTCTGTCTCCTGGGGGTTAGTTTTGATAATTCTTATTTTCCTACAGTGTCGTTTATTCATCTAGGTCTTCAAATATGGAGATTCAAGAAATGAACTCAAGAAATAGAAAACCTGAATAGATTATAATGATGAAAGAAACTGAATTACTAAAAAGGGGGGAAAATCGACCTACAGAAATTGGGTCCATGTGTGGTTTTTTAATTGAAATATAGTTGATTTACAGTTTTATATTAGTTTCGGGTATCATGTGGGGTTTTTTCTTTCTTTCCTGGCAAGTTTTATCAAACATTTAGTAAACTGTATCCTTCTCATCATTTTGAAGTACTCCCAGGCTAATGCTTTTTGCTCTGAAATCTACCTTTTCAGGTATTAAAATTGTCACCTCTTCCTCGTCACATGCAAATGTGCCTTTCATGTGTAGCATATATTGAGGGTTTTAATCTTTTTTTAAGTACTATTTGGTTCTTCTTCAAACCTGCTTTTTAAAATTATTTGGTTGTGCTGCATCTTAGTTGTGGCAGGCAGGCTCCTTAGTTGCGGCATGCAGGTGGGATCTAGTTCCCTGACCAGGGTCTTAACCACTGTGCCACCAGGGAAGTCCCTGTATTGAGTTTTGCTTTGTGACTTGAGGCTCTTAAGAGGTGGGTTTGTCCTGTGTGTGTCTGTCCACCCAGCTGACACATTAGGGCTTTCTAAGCTGTCTGCTAACATTCAGTGTTTGTTTCATACACACACACACACCCCGTGGCGTGAGTGTCAGCTCCTCGTGGCCCTGCTATTTTGCTACATCACTTTCTTTCAGAGAGTATCCATGGGTAGCTCACATTGAGTCCTTTTATGTTTAAAAAAAAAAGTTTTCATTATGCCCTCAAACTTGGTAGGTTAGCTAGGTATAGAATTTCCAGTGCAGATAATTTCCCCTCAAAACTCTGAGGATGCTTTGTGTCTGTGCATGCTCATGTACCTCTAAGAGTTTAAGACCTAGAACATGTTTGAGGTGATCCCTTCTCCCCACATTATGGTGTCAGACATGTCTGTCCAGCTCCCCTGCTAGCTGGCTGGTGGCATCTTTTCAGGGCAGCCACTGTCTTTTCCTTTGTGACTTGCAGCACAGGGGCTGTTAAATTCACCTGTACTGAAATGTTGCCACGTTCAATTTAGCTCTTGTGGCTTATTTCAGGAACCGTGTTGGTACTCCTAGTGGATAAGAGATTTCTGTCTCATCTAATTTATCCTTATGTGGAAATTCAGCATATACTTGTATAGAAAGTAGTTTTTAAAGATGTTCTTAAAGAAATTCAGATTATTACAAGGTAAGTAATTATCTCAAGACATTAGATAAGTGACTGCCAAGTGTTCACATACTCTTATCACGATTCTGTTATGCTTAGTCAACTGTAGATGCATGCATCACCTTTCCAAATTTCAACAAGATGGTGATGAACTTAAAAGTTGAGGTAAATTACCCGAAAAGTGTTATTTTCCTAACCAGGTAAGGGTTCAGGTTTCAGACAAATGTAGCTCTTTTACAACTTGCTCTTAACAGACTTTTATATGAACAGCAAAACTGCCATGCTGGGCAGTATACTTACGCTCTGGACAGCCTTCTCAGGCCGACGTCCCCATGGAGGCACCATGGCAGTCAGGTCAGCCTCCCTCGCAATGGGCTTGTGCCCAGGGCAGGTGTCTCCTTTGTGGAGCACATAAAAGTGAGCAGCAGGGCAGCTGGTGTAATTTGGTCTGAGCCCTCCTTATTCTGTGCTTTGAGCAGTTGGGGGTGCTCTAAACTAGTTCATTTCTAGTGCCTCTTGGCCTCCTCTGAGAGTACACTAAGGAGGCAGTGAAAGTTTAGTATCAGTATTTAGATGTTCATAAGTGAAGGGCTTTCATACTCTGTTTTCATAGGGTTGCTGTACACAGACCAGCATGGCTGAGGAGGAATTCGTCATTTCAGGCTCTAATGCTAATCTCTGCACTCGTCTCTGGCCCTGCAGGGTGAGGATCCACGACCTCCGCACTGACACGATCGCCCTGTCCATCTCTGCCCACCAACTCGGAGTCTCTTCAGTCCAGATGGACGACTGGAAGATTGTCAGTGGGGGCGAGGAGGGCCTGGTCTCTGTGTGGGATTATCGGATGAACCAGAAGCTGTGGGAGGTACACTCTAGGTAAGGTGGGTCCTCAGGTGCTTCTAGTAACCACAGTAGCAGCAGTGATGGCATCAGTCAGCCCCTGAGCCAGGTACTGTGTGAAGTGCTGTCCACACGTTATTACCACGTGATCCTCCCTGGAACCCTGCAGGTCAGCTGCTGTGAAAGGGGCTCAGAAATGGCGCTGGTCACTGTTTCAGACTGCCACAGCTCCCAGCTCGGGTAGAGACCACAGTGGGGCAGGCCAGACAGCGGGCGGGGGCACTGCAGGCAGCCCATCTGCCCCCAGGTGGGGCGGGCCCCACCCCACCCCCAACTCCAGGAAGTCTTGATCTTCCTTACTGTTGACAAGGGCACTTCAGACTGAAAGTATTCAGGCTTCAACCAAGGAGGAATTTGTAACTTTAACCTTTAGCTCTAAAATTCAAGAGAGCTATTCTCCCAAGCGCAGCAGAGGGCTGTATGGATGTAGGTAAATGGATACTAAGGCGGCCCAGCCGGTTAAACATTGCCCGCTGGCGTCTGACCTTTAAAGCAGAGGCGGCCTCGCCTGGAGCAGGGGTCGGCTGGAGCGGACCCGAGGCTCCTACCCCGTTGCCCACATCCATCCAGCCCCTGTGCCTGTGCAAGACAGGCACCGAGCTCCCCCGGCTGTCCCCCAGCACCTCTGGGACGAGACGTGTCCCCACTAACTGCAGAGCGTGATAAAATGAAGACTGCTCACAAGTCTAGCTTAAGTATGGGGTCAAAAGAGGAACTGGTTTCTTCCTTCGAGGGTGGCGATAGCCGGTGCTTGGGCCTGCATCCTTCTCCGACCACGGTGTCCTCCACGCTGCTTGGTTGGCTCTGTCCAGTCCTGCCTGCTGTGGTGATGCACTGAGTTGCCACCAGGTGGTGCCAAAAGGCAACTAAAACTCTCGCACCTTGGAAGCCCAGAACTATCTGCCTTTAAGGACACCCTTTTGTTTTAAAGAGCTGGCTCAACCTGGCCTCTAGGACAGCCTCCTTGGCAGCCCAGACCCCCAGGGACTGCCACCAGCAGCTCCGTTTAGTTCACTAGGCCTGCACTCCAGCACATCTCATTTTTCTCTCCCTGCAAAGCTGCACTCCCTTGGATGGGTCAGTCAGGTGAAGCGAGGTCGTGCCCAGAACTGTCCTCCTGTCCCAGCCTTCCCAACTCATTTGTAAGTGCACATCCAGTTCTCACCAGGGCTTAGTGGCTTGTCCCAGAGAAGCTCACCCAAGCAAGGCTGATGCCTCAGCCGGCTCCTGCCTGGGATTCTCGTACTCACTCAAGTCCTCTCAGCAGTGCTTGCTGATCCTGATTCCCTCTCAAGCTCTGGTCCTGCTGTTGCTCGGTCTCCTGCCCCACTGCCACTTCAGCCTCTTTGGCCACACTCCCCAGGTCCTCCCGTCCCTCCTCAGCCAGTTCTCCCTTGACCTCCCCTTTCTGCCACTGGTACCAGCAGTCACCCAGCTGCAAGCCTGGGACTGAGCTCTCCCTTCCCCGTCCTCCTCGCGGCTTTGTTTTCCATCCCTCCTGCCTCACTGAGCCCTGAGCGAAGTCCTCCAGCCCTACTTTCTCCAGTTGGTGCCGCAAACCCTGGACTCAGGTACCCCTCTTGAGAGAATCCTCTGCTGTGGCCAAGACGCCTGTCCCTGCCTCTGGCACAGCGGTGACTCAGCCTGAAGGGACCTGGCTGACCTTTCAGTCTGTGCTGCAGTCTCTTATTCCTCCTGCCAAGTGCTGAATTCTGTGTCTCATCTGTGGCTTCTAAGAGCTCTTGTGCTCTAGAAAGAAACACTGGTTATTTTTTGTGGGAATGGATCTCACCTTCTTAACAGTTGGGAATCCCTCTGATGGCAGGCATCTGCTTGCATTAGACATCTTTTTTATCCTGTGTCTCCTGGCTCAGTGCTCTGCTGGAAAAAAATTTTTAGAATGAATAAAAGCCTTTGCTACATAGGTTTCAAGGCATTTTGTTCCAAAACTTTCTGAATGTGCTTTCACAACCCAGAGTACACGTATCATTTGTAGCCCTCTCACTTCAGGACTGGCGGGCCTTTGTAGGGCACCACTCCTCAACACACCCTGCTGCTGGGGAACCTGGCTCAGAGAGCTGGAGTGACTCACCCAGGGCCAGCCAGCCGGGGGAGGCGGGGGGCAGAAATGGGGCTGTTCTCCACTGCGTGTGTCCGAATTGTCTCTGTGTCCCAACGCACCAAGGTGTTAGGGCATCAGCCAGTGAGCACAGGGACGCTGAGACGTGTTTACAGAGTAGGCTTGGCGTGGGGCCTTGCTCCAGCTTGCTTTGGGAACTGAGGCCAGACACTGCCCCTCTGGGGGCCTGGTTTCCTCCTGTGTAAAGGAAAAAGCTGGCTTAGATGGTTCTAGAGTCCCTTGCAGCTCCAAACTTCCGGAGACCACAGCAGCAAAGGTGGGACGTGCTGCGTTCCAGTGGACTTAACCTTGACGAGCGTTCTCTCCCATCTGTTCCAGACACCCTGTGCGGCACATCTCCTTCAACTGCCACAGCCTCATCACGGCCCACGTGCCCTACGAGAGGGTGGTGCGCAACGCCGACCTGGACAACTTCGTCACCCACCGGAGGTCAGTGCTTGGGCTGGGTTGGTCTGGGTTTGTAAGGGTTCAGAAGAGACACTCTTAGCTTGATTTTATTAATAGGACATCGCAGGCCACCTTGGTCCCTACAGGATGGTACCCTCAGGCATAGCCGTTCTTTTCACAGAAGTCAAGAACATACATGTACATGCGGGCAGGGTGGTATTAGCCAACAACACGTGCTGGGTGCCTGTTTCAGGCACTTCAGCAGGACGCTGCAGGGGGGTGGGATGGGAGCGGGAGGGACACAGAGTGGGAAGGCGGCCACACACGTGCCAAGAGCCCAAGACAAAAGGCTTAGGGACCTGTGGTGTTGAATCCCAGTGGCGAAGCCCAGTCCTCACGCTCAGTCTGCTGGGTGACGGCTGCCAGAGGAGAGAGGCCCATGCCGGAGGCTCAGGACACTTTCAGATTACTGTTGGCCTGGCTTCCAGGCAGCCTCTTGTGAGGCCTTCCCTGAGGCTGACCCTTCCTGCCTCCCTGTTCAGCCAGGTGCCTCCCAGCACTCAAACTTGTCTGCTCACCTGTTTGTCTCTAGTCCCGAGATCTGCTGGAGCGTCCACAACACACTGTGGGGCCGAAGCAGACATGTGTCACAATCCAGCACGTGCCTGCTGCAAAGACAGAAGTCACTGGGGAGCTGGGGACCAGGACTGACCCCGCCGCTGTCTCTGTGCTTTCTCTAGACACCGGGGGCTGATCCAGGCCTACGAGTTTGCAGTGGACCGGCTGGCCTTTCAGAGCACTGTGCCCATCTGCCGTTCGTCCTGTGACACCATACCGGGTTACAACTATGACCTGGCGCTTGCTTTTCCTCTGTGACAACATGTAGAGAATTGTCTCATTTGGGAGCTGGGAGAAACATGGGAAGAACCAATTCTGTGTATTCTAGAACGACAGAGGAGCACACCTCACTAGGTTTTAAGTGTTGGGGGAAGAAAGCAACTGCAGGGCACGCTTATGTGACCCCCACGTATTCCTCTACTGCCTTTGCCAATTCATTTTTCTCCAGCTGCATTTGTCAGGGCTCGTTTCATCTTACTCTGTTCTCACTCTCTCTCATGGCTTTGAGTACCACACACTGATGGCTCAGATTTATACCTCCTTTCCCCACCCTCCTCCACCGCAGCCCTGCATCTGCTCCCCACCTGCCTCAGGAGTGTCCCCCGGGCCCAAGCTGGGACCTCCCCACATCAATCATTCTGTACACTACACACAGCCCTTGCTTCAGCTCTCAGATAAGGCCCTTCTGCACCCCTGCTCATCCTCTCTCCAGTCTCCAAACGCTTTCTTCTTTGGGGGCCTTTGGACATGCTCGTCTCTGAGCCCTTGGATCTGAGACCAAGAATTCAACTCTGGGTCATCTTCTCTGACACCACCACCCAACCTGGGAGAGCAGCGCTTTTTCCTGGTAGATTTTAACACGGTTATAATTATATACTTATACAACTACTTCACTAATAACTGTTTTGCTTACTATTGTGTCTGCGATGCACCATACAAAGTAGACACTTTCTACGTACCGTAAACAAACACCCATCCTCCGTGTAGGGTGGAAGAGTAGAGAGTGAGAAGGGGAGAGCGCGGAGGGACCATTATGTTCAACCACCGAGCTAACACGGGGCAGCACGAGAGGCCCCTTCCGTGTGATAACTAGCTTCTGTTTCCAAGGATTAAGAGGGCAAAAGCCTTGCATTACTCGTGATTTAGACTGGTGTGAGCAGCAGCAGCCATCTACTGTACCTTCAGAAAACTGATTGATTGATAGAGAGAGCTACTCAGAGAAACAAAATCCATGCCCATAGTGGCTGATGTGGAGGATTTGCTTAATTTATAAGCGTGACACGATGGATGTAGATAGGATTCTGTCCCTTTTCAAATACCCACAAAACATGCATAAAAAAATGACCATGTATGAAGGCCTCAAGGAAAATCTCAGATTACACAAAAGAGCAAAATACCAGACAGGTCCAATCCAGTGCCCCCGGTCCCAATGCGGTACGATTAGAAATCAACAAAAAGCTAAACAAAAACATATACACCTGGAAGCCCCAGGCACTCCTGAATTAACTAAAACTTGGTTTTAAACAGGGAAAGAAAAATGGAAAATAGAAACTCTCCAGACCAGGGTGATTGATAGTGGAAGCACTGAACACCAAGATCCAGGGGACGAGGCCCGAATGGGCAGGGAGACGTCATGACTTCTTTATAGAAAATAAGACGACAGAAAAACAAAGTAGAAAGAAGGAGTTAAATCCTTTAAAGGAGTTAAAAAAGGATAAAAATACACATTAGTGAACTAGAAAACCAACAAATAGTGAAGTTGATCATAAAGCCGAACAAAAGCAGGTTTTTGGAAAGACAAACTATACAACTCCTTGATAAAGGGAAAAAAAGGCACAAGGGACTATCAAACTGAGTATTTTCAGCATGGGGATAACTTCCCACTGATCCAAGAGCAAAGTGAAGCTTTCCTGCTGTTCACAAGCATGCACGGTTGGGAAATGCACCACTACGCGGAGTCCTAGAACTTTTTGACTCGTGAGGGTTTTGGAAGGTTTTTCAAATTAAGATCCTCAGTCATAAAAAAAAAAATCCACATCCAACTAGACAGAGCCACATAGAGAGCCGCGACTGGGAACCATCCCCTCAGTCCTGAGAGCACTGCTTTCCTTCAGGCTGCCTTCCTGGGAAGGCAGCTGTGTCAGGAGGGTTTTCTGCTTCCTTTCAGAAAACCCAATTACTTCATAAGTGAAGCCAATGTGCAGTTGGCAAATGAAGTATGTACTTTTATTTACGCTCGCTGCCTTGTGGTGCTCTGACCCCCTGGTGACCTCGCTTTATACGGTTTTCACCTCTCACAGTCTTAATGCAACTGGAGCACTGCAGAAAGTTTATTTTTCCTTTTAAGAAGCAGCCCCTTCCAGTCTCATTCCACAGTTCACTTTGCAGATACATTCTCCCTCCTAGCTTTGCAGGAACTAAGGGTAATGGAAGAGTTCAAAAGAAATTAGACCCAGAAAATTTTACTGAAAATAAAAACAGTTTTAAACTACTTTGATTCACTGCCAACTGCTGGTCCAGTGTAAATGTTACAAGCATGGGGTTTTTCCTCCCAGCCTGTTGATAGTATCTCCCATTCATGAAAACCACCTGGGTTTTGTGAAGGAGTTTATAATCTCCAAGCACACCAAGTTCAGTCAGTGTTTTTTGCTTTAAACCTTACTACATTCTGGAAGAAATAGCCTCATGGGGAAAGGATCAAAGTTCCTTTATGAACCAGCATTTACCAGTGGCTTAAAAAAATCTGGGCCCGTGTCCACCCCCGTCTGCTCATCCCATCTTACCTTTGTCCCCGTTGGCTGTTTTGTGGGAGCTTCTTTGCAAGTTCTGAATTCTTAGTTGACTTATCATCTCCTTTTCTTCTGTATCTCTTCTGCTTTTCAAACTCGGGCCCCATGTCTCCCCTAAAGACAGAAGAGACTCGGATATGCCGCTGGGGGAGCCAGAGGGCCAGACACCAGAAATCTCTGTCCTATCTTAAAACATTGTATGACTTTGCTTTCTGCTTCATAACATGTCCATGTTGGTTCTAGTATTAAATTTTTTAAATGTATTTATTGCTGAAATTACTTGTCACCCTGGCAAGGTGCGTGGTGACAGTCCCCTGGCATACCACTTTACCAAGCTTTCCCCGACCCTGGAAATCTCACCTGACATGTTGAATAGTTTTTCCCAGGACCACTATTAGAGGGGCTCCTAGCCCAGGATCCAAGAAACCCACACAACCATATGTGAAATTGTGCATAAGGGCATTTTCTGGGAGGAAGTATGGCTCTGTCATCAGATTCTCCAAGGGAACCACAGCCCTGAGAGTTTTGTCTGCGGCCGCTAGGCTGTGCTTTGTAGTCTCAGCTGTGTGCTGCCTTGGTGCTGCCACTGCCCAGGCAATACTCCATTTGCAGAGACACCCTAGGGCCAGCAACACCTCCCCTACCAAGGCTGACCAGATTCAGCTGATTCGAGGAAAAACTGAATGTCCCCAATGGTGGAGTTTTGGTCCTTTCTGTGTAGGAGAGCTGACCACACCAGGATGAAGTCCTCCGTACCCCTCCTTGGAACCAGAGGCCCCACGTTTGAGGGGATAGCACGTCCCACTCTGCATTCAAATGACAAACACTGGTCACTGCAAACCAACTTTGCTCATCCTCGGAGAGAAACGCCTTCCTGGTAGGGGCACAGCCTTCTCGGTAAGGCCGTCCGCGGCCTGTCAGGACGGGCAGGTCTACGACAATGGCTGAGGCGGGGGCCGGCTGGCTCCCCCGACTCGGACCTTCACTCTGGGCAGCAGCTGTGGCAGCCGGGAGCGTGTGGTGCTGGCCGCCTGTCCGCGGTGCCCTGAACCTCGCAGACCTGCCCACCTCACCAGCGGCCAGGCCAGATGGCTCCCTGGCTGCTGCAGTGGGCCATGCAGCGATTTGGATGGAGGCTGCCTGAGATGGGCGATGGCACAGCCCCTCTCGCTGGGCTCTGGTCCGTGCCATGCAGGTGCCAGCCTGCTCTCTGCCTCTCTGATGGTGGGCAGGGTTTTCCAGGCAGAAGCTCTGTGCCAGGGACCTTTTCATCCCCTAGGAAGGGAGGGCAGGCTCCCCCCCCCCCCCGCCCCACCACTGTATCTCCTCTCCCCCGGCCCGGTGCTAGCACTAATGCTGCCGCCTCGTTTCTCTAAGATGGAGGCGGCCATAAACTGCTTCTCGGCACAGCCTCCATCCTTACTGCTGCCCCTTGGACCACTCCTGGGGTAACGACCAGAAACCTAGCCCCTTGCTGACTTGGTCAACATGCAGATTAGAAGGAAGATCAGCCCCCGTGTGCCCGTCAGAGTCCTCAGTCCTCCTGGGGCCAAGTTCATCCACCACCGAATCCCTGCTGACACTTGGTCACTGATTCCAGAAGAGCCTGGAGACAAAGGCAACACTGACACCCTGCGAAGTCATGGTGAAAACCCCGGCCCCTCCCATGCAACTCTCCAAAGCCTTCCCAAGGTCACTGTGTGGGAGGACAGCTTGCAAAGCAGGTGTTTGCAGAACCCTTGCCAAGGCAACTTGTATCTTTAGCTCTCCATCAGCCTGCGTAAGTCACTGTGCCGTCTGCAGTTCAGCTCCGGCCTGGTGAACCACAAGCAGTGGAGACAGGTTCAACTGCTCAGCGACAAGGATCCGATCCATACATGACGCACATCGAGAACTTGCCAGTGCCTGGGACCAGAAAAAAAAGGAATGGTTTTGTTGAAGTCTAGCAGTAATTCGTTCCCTCAGAGGATGCTTGGCCAAAATTGGAAGCTGTTGTCATCTTACTGCATTCCCTTATCCATAATTCATGTTTAACATGGCTGCAGAAGCTTTCCCCTGAGCTTCTCATATTAGATTTCCATTACACAGCTCTTTTGTAAACCTACCAAATTGGCGTGTTTGTGTCAAATTGCCGTATTCTTTTAACGGCCAAAAGCCGAGTTCTGGTAACTTTTCCCCTAGGTAACATGCTTTCAACCCAATTCCTGGGAAACGGGTGGAGAACATGGAGAGAGGTGACCTCACCCTCATGCTGCAGGCTGCAGACACTGTCCCTGCTCCGTCTCCTCCACCCACAGCCTGAGGCCCTCGAAGCACAGACTTCAAATATTTGACTTAGCACTGACTAGTCACAGGGTTATAATTCCTAATAAAAGGAAAGCTGTAAAACAAATGCATTTGTTAATTTCTCAACTTGCCTATTTTAGAACAAACATCACCTGCTTCAGGCTACTTCAGATGGGGGGAGCGTGCTACACTCCCCTCAGGGTCTCTGCAGCCAGAAAGTCCCTCCTGCGCACACCCATCGGTCCAGCCTGTAAGGGGCCGTTTCCAGAAGCCTCCAGCCTCTGAAGACCGCACTGCCCAGACAGCCATCCTGAGATGCGTACCCAGAGCAGTGACCCGCGTTCTTTCTAATCAAAGGCCAGCAGACTGTGGGGAATAACCACCCTTCCTAGGAGCAGGTCCGCACCAACTAATAGCTGACCCCGATCACTCCCGGAACCACCAAATGAGTGAAAACACATGACACACACAGTGCCCCGGGAGCCGGCTGGGGAGCCCCAGGCGGACTCTGGCCCCCCCCTCTGGTGGAAATGAGCCCCAACCCTGCCGATTAGACGACATCCTCAGTGACGGTGAACAAACAGCTTGGTTGTGAGCAGTATGGACTGGGCTCAGAGTGAATAAATCTCATTTTAATTAGCGGTTTAGGTAAGCTGAGGCTCAAAGCTTCAAAGACACGAGGCCGGCCCTCAGTGGTCTGAACAGGGGCAAATGCTTGCCTGTGCCCACAGTGGCCATGTCTCCCAAACGCAGGATCTGCAGGGGGGCTGATGGGAAGATCTATTATTTATAAAAACACTTTACATTAATGAACTGCCTTTGTTGAGAAGAAAATGAAAGCAAATTGGGAGAATCCCAGAAAATCCAGCCTACGGTGGCCACACCAGCAGTCCCTGCTGCTCTGTAACTCCACAGGTCCCCGGCAGAAGCGCGGGGCAGGGGAGGGCAGGGGCACGCACGCTTCTGCCAGGCTGCAGGGGTCTCCCTGGAAACCCGTCCTGGACGATAGCTAACTAGCACCTAAATAGGACCAGATCTCCTCACACCAGGCCTTTCTAGATTCCTCCTGTGGGCAGCCAGGCACCCAGGGGTGTGAGCAACTGATCCCAGCAGCAGGAGAAGGGGGGAGTGGGGAGGGGGATCACATTCCACTTTCCCACCCCATTGCCGGCACCTGGAGAGTAAGAAGCACAGCCTTGGCCCTGACCTACTGCTTTGAAGATGTCAAAATATTTGTGGAATTAAGCACAAGTCTAAATAAGAAGCCGATTCCACTGTGTAGCACAGGGAACTACATCCAATCTCCTGGGATAAACCATAATGGAAAATATTAAAAAAGGAATATATATATAACAGTCACTTTGCTGTACAGCAGAAATTAGCACAACATTGTAAATCAACTATACTTCGATTTAAAAAATAAAAATTTTTAAAAAGTTAAAAAAAGAAGCAGAGCTCTGGAAGTGACTTCAGACCGCTCTCTACTTACCAAAGATGGGGCCGCGATGCCCCTGACAGGCGCATCGTGGAGACTGGCGTTCCTCAGGCGCGGCTGGGGTCGGAGGCCCAGCCTGGTCCACCGCACCCTCACTAGGGCGGGATGCCCGCGCCAGCTCTCACTGTCTAAACGATGAGGGTTTCCCAGCTCCACTGCCGCCCTCGGGACACCTGCTGGCTTTTAAATACTGACGTTAATCTCATCCTAAGCAACGTGTGCACAACACAGCTGGGGGCCGGGGCGGGGTCGGGGGGCGATGTCAGAGGAAGGACCATCATGACTGCCTCAGGGAAGGGAAGACCAGGCGCTGGGCATCGGATGAAGACTCCAGGGGGCGCCTGTTACATTCTGAACCCCAATATGTGGGGTATAAGATAGATAAAGCACACTTAATATCAAAACTGAATTACAAATTCAAGAATGCAGATAATAGCAATAGCCAATTATCAGGGGAACAATTATCAGGGGAACCTTCCTGGAAGGCGAGTGTCGATGAAAGCAACAGAGCCTGGAATGTAAACAGTGACCAGTGACCACGGTGATGGCAGCTCTCCCAAGCGAGTCAGCAGGTCACCAGGGCACCACCGACTGCCAGCCCTCTGCTGACTCATGGGCTACTGCCACCAACCAAGATGAAGGACCTCTGTTTCTTCCTCCCCTCAAACCCCACTGCCGGAAGGTGACAACCAGAACTGTGGGAGACGCTACCTGGGGCAGTCACCTCCCCTGCTGCTGCTGCGCTGGGGACAGTGGAGTGCAGACCATGCAGCCGGCCCCCATCCTGAGGAAGGGCCGCAGGGCACACCCAGCCTGTTCCCGCCAGGCCCTGACCGCCGACCAGGCGGCCCCAGCGCCATGGGGCGAGCTCGGGCACCCACTGCAGCTGGCCCAGGCTCAGCTTCTCTCGTCTCCTCCTTGGGTCCGAATATCCGGTCGTGGCACCAAGGAAGGCCCCCACCCCCACCCCCGGCCCCCATGGGGTGAGGAGCCGCTTCTCCTTACCTTCCTGCCTAGGCTTGCGAAGGCAGGCGAATTCCCAGCACTCATGCGCGGAAAGCAGCACAGATTTAACCCACAACAAACCAGAAAGGAAGGGAAAAGTAAATCCCCTCGCAAACCAGCCTCTGAAGACTTGCTGCTGCGGCTTTTGCCCCTCGCTCATATAGCCAGCCAGCCTCCGGCCGCCAAATGGCCAGGCCACGTGCATGGAGGTGGGGAACAGACAGGACCCAGGTTCATTAACAAACCCTTTTTCTTTTTTATTGGCGATAAAAACAGCAAAGCCCCATGTACCATACCCTGCAGGAAAAAGAGATGAGCGAGGGATGTTGACTATTCACAAGAGCTGCAGCAAAAGGGCCCCCATGGGCCTCGCTGCCCCATTCCAAGTGCGGGTTCTCCATGGGGGAGGGGCAGTCAGTGGCACAGGGCGATGGTTTCCATGTTAAGGAAGCGGACGTGCATCTTTGTCTCGATGTCTATCCCCTGCCAGATCTGGAACAGACGGAGCAGTGTGAGCGGGCATCCCCACCGGAGTCCTCGGCCACCTTCCCACCCGCCCTCCTCCGCCACCCACTGAGAAGCTCCCGCAGGTGGAATCCAGTGCGAAGCGTGGAAGAGAAACTTCCATCTGCCTTTTTGCTGGTTAATTGGGCTCTGACATTTGGATTCTTTCTGGATTGTCACAGCAAGTTATTATTAAGTACTGAATCCAAGCTCTTAGCTGAAGTCACTTGAATCCCACCCACCACTTCAGGCTCTATGATTTTCATGCAAATTCCTTAACCCCACTAAACTTCTTTTCCACCAGAAAAATGTCGAGACCACCACCTGTGCTGCCCGTTCACGGAACGTTTTGGGGGCTCCAGGGGAATCATGCACGGAAGCAGTTTATAAACTGTTAAGGGCTGTGCAATTATAAGGTTTCATTAAGCCATCATCATTAATTAAAAGGTCACGACAGTTAGGTCTGCACAACCTCCCAGGGATAGGAGGTCACCATGTTCCAGAGAGACAAGGCTCATGCCCAGGAAAGGTAATTTCTGCCAAAGACCACATCCATCACCACATACCTGCTACTGGCACTGCCGTCACGGTCCACCCTGGCTAGGGCCCTAGCGGACACTCAGGCCACCAGACCCTGTATCTGCCACACTAGGAAGCCCCAGCGCGGGCAGGACTGTGCGCCCACCAGCTCCTTGGCCACTCGGGGCCCAGGAGGACCACAGATGGGGAGATGGCGGGCAGGATGCGAACAGGAACGGAGGGACGTGGTGGGCAGTGACTTGTCACTGTCTCCCTGCTTATGTAAGAACTTCAAACTCTCAAGCTGTCACCCTCAACATCTCCAGGGACAGCCTTGAGGCTGGGGAAAGCAGAGCCCTGTGGGCACCCAAGTGGCAGGGAGGCCTCAGCACATTTACTGCCACTGTCACATGCCTACGGTCTGCCAGGTGCTTTCCTTGTCAGGTGAACAAGACACTCCCAGGAGAAGATACCCGGATGCCAGGGTGGGTGGTTTCTGCCAAAGGCCAGGTGATGCCAGGTGGAAAGAGGCTAGTGGTGGGGCTCAGAGAATGGGATGGGCCGGCTGGTCAGGAAAAACTCCCACGGTGCAGAGGCAACGGGCTTGGGAACACTAGAGGCGGGGCAGCAGCGGAGGCGGCCTTCTGGGGAAGCAGCTTGGTTTCTGAGGCCAAAATTGGATTTCATCCTATCTTCTGGCTTAAAGCAGCCACCC
>RJWK010008009.1:0-48560 GCA_004363435.1 Platanista minor
CTTTCATCCACATGGCTCAGAATAAAAGGGAGAAAAAGTAGAAAGAAAGAAAGAAAGAGAGAGAGAGAGAGAGAGAGAGAGAGAATGGAGAAAGAGAGAGAGAGGGGAAGGAAGGAAGAAAGGAAGGATAAAATAGAATAATGTTAGATAAAACAAAATAAAGTTATTAAATTAAAAAAATTATTAAGATAGAAATTTTTTTTTTAAATTAAAAAAATAAAAAAAACCCAGACAGATAGAACCCTAGGACAAATGGTGAAAGCAGAGCTATACAGACAAAATCTCACACAGAAGAATACACATACACACTCATAAAAAGAGGAAAGGGGGAAAAAAAAAATCTTGCTCTCAAAGTTCACCTCCTCAATTTGGGATGATTTGCCGTCTCTTCATGTATTCCGCAGATGCAGGGTACATCAAGTTGATTGTGGGGATTTAATCCGCTGCTCCTGAGGCTGCTGGGAGAGATATCCCTTTCTCTTCTTTGTTCGCACAGCTCCCGGGGCTCAGCTTTGGCTCTGGCCCCGCCTCTGCGTGTAGGTCGCCGGAGGGCGTCTGTTCTTCGCTCAGACAGGACGGGGTTAAAGGAGCCGCTGACTCGGGGGCTCTGGCTCACTCAGGCCGGAGGGAGGGAGGGGCACGGAGCGGGGCGAGCCTGCGGCGGCAGAGACCACTGGGGCATTGCACCAGCCTGAGGCGCGCTGTGCGTTCTCCAGGGGAAGCCGTCCCTGGATCCCGGGACCCTGGCGTTGGCGGGCTGCACAGGCTCCGGGAGGGGAGGTGTGGAGAGTGACCTGTGCTCGCACACCAGGCTTCCTGGTGGCAGCAGCAGCCCTAGTGTCTCAGGCCCGTCTCTGGGGTCCGCGCTGGTAGCCGCGGCTCGCGCCCGTCTCTGGAGCTCCTTTAAGCAGCGCTCTTCATCCCCTCTTCTCGCGCACCAGGAAACAAACAGGAGGGGAGAACAAGTCTCTTGCCTCTTTGGCAGGTCCAGACTTTTTCCCGGACTCCCTGCCGGCTAACCGTGGTGCACTAGACCCCTGCAGGCTGTGTTCATGCCGCCAACCCCAGTCCTCTCCCTGCGCTCCGACCGAAGCCCGAGCCTCAGCTCCCAGCCCCGCCCGCCCCGGAGGGGGAGCAGACAAGCCTCTCGGGCTGCTGAGTGCCGGTCGGCGCCGATCCTCTGTGCGGGGGTCTCTCCGCTTTGCCCTCCGCGCCCCTGTTGCTGCGCTCTCCTCCGCGGCTCCGAAGCTTCCCCCCTCCGCCACCCGCAGTCTCCGCCCGTGAAGGGGCTTCTCAGTGTGTGGAAACCTTTCCTGCTTCACAGCTCCCTGCCACTGGTGCCGGTCCCGTCCCTATCCTCTGTCTCTGTTTTTAGGGTTTTTTTGTTTGCCCTACCCAGGTAAGTGTGGAGTTTCTTTCCTTTTGGGAGGTCTGAGGTCTTCTGCCAGCGTTCAGTAGGTTTTCTGCAGGAGTTGTTCCACGTGTAGATGTATCTCTGGTGTATCTGTGGGGAGGAAGGTAATCTCCGCGTCTTACTCTTCCACCATCTTGTCTCTCTCTCCCTCCATTGATTTTTGAGCTTTCCTTCTGTAATTTCATTCTTTTACATGTAGCTGTCCAATTTTCCCAGTACCACTTTAGGAGAAGCTGTCTTTTCCTCATTATGTATATTCTTGCCTCCTTTGTCCTAGATTAATTGACCATAAGTGCATAGGCTTATTTCTAGGCTCTCCATTCTGTTCCATTGATAAAGATATACATTTTTTTATATAAATGTATTTATTTATTTATTTTTGGCTGCTTTGGGTCTTCGTTGCTGCGCACAGGCTTTCTCTAATTGCAACAAGCGGGCTTCTTATTGCCGTGGCCTCTCCTGCTGTTGAGCACTGGCTCTAGGCGTGCAGGCTTCAGCAGTTGTGGCACATGGGCTCAGTAGTTGTGGCGCACAGGCCTAGCTGCTCCGCAGCATGTGGGATCTTCCCGGACCAGGGCTGGAACCCATGTCCCCTGCATTGGCAGGCAGATTCCCAGCCACTGCGCCACCAGGGAAGCCCAAGATATACATTTTTAAAACATATTTTCTATTTTTTTCTCAAAGCCTTGATGAAACTGCTAGGTGGTGTTTCAGAGGGCTCTGAGGAGCCCTGGTTGTTTATGTCTCAGCACAGAAAGAACTCGGTGAGAGGCAAAGTGATAGATAAGAAGTGATTTATTAGAATAGGACACTTGTGAGGCTTACAAGTGGGTGGGCTAGAGGGTGCCACACCCGGAGAACGTAGTGGGCTACAGTTTTATAATCAGAGGAAAAGTGGGGAGGGGGAGAAAACCACCTTCTTCCTCATTCTTGAGTAGATGTCAAGCTTCCATCATCAGCTCCTCCTCCATGTCAGGCAGGGAAGTTTTCTTGTCCCTACATGGTCAAGCTGGGACTGTCACTGTGCAATGGAAATGAGCAAAAAGACAGTGACATATGTTAAAAATGGTAAATCATCTCAGGTTTCAGTATAATGTCACCCTTTCCTTGTATTTTTGTTTTTATTGTGCACAAAGGAGCATGTCCTAGGAATCATTAACTTACCGTGCTCACTGGCCAGGATGTGGTTCTCATGCTACCATTGTTTATGGTTTTGGTGCAAGTCTCATGCTTCTGTTGCATGATTTTGTTGCTAAGCATGCCTGCTTGGTTTTGTGGTTAAGCAAACCTGCTTTCTTGAGTGATCATTAACTTATAGGGGTCTCCCATACTTTTTTCTTTACCTACAATCCCTTAGTAAGATTAACTATTTAATTACCTACTTTGTCCCTTTACTCTGTCCCTATCATTACTTATTAATAAAATAAATTCACTAGTAGTAATAGCTTCATATTATCATACAGAAAAAAAATTAGTATAGGGTAAGCCAGACGTTAAGAACAAAAGTATTAGCTATTATTATGTCAAATTTTTATTATTAATATTTCTATATATTTTGTCTATAATTCAGTTTCTCTGGTTTTAATTATTTCAGTGGAAATATCCTCATGCCCTTTTAAAAATAATAGGAAGAGTCCAAGTTACTGAACTGGATTTTCTGGACTAAGTAAACCAACTTTGTGAGCCAGTTATATATAGCAATTTTTTTTGCAAGTCACATTTAAAAAAATGTCTCTAACATGTACATTGCCATTTTATTTTCTTAGCAGTTTCTTTTCATGAGCAACATTTTTTTAAAAACCTGACATTGTATAAATTATCATTGAAACTCTCAATTCTGTTGTCACTTTGTTGAAAATCAATTGATCATATACATACTTCCTTCTAGATTCCATGATCAATTTTCCTATTCTTCCACAAATACCACACTCTGTTTTTATTGTTAATTCTTAGTCCCCTCCTCCCCATCCCCTCCCTTACTTTTTACTTCCCCTCCCCCTCCTCCTCTTTTTCCTTCTTTTCTTCCTATAACTTCTAACTTTTCTTTTGGAGAGAACTAAACAAAGTAACATAGCAATTCATCATAAGATATTTTCCTACAAATATCTTAATTAGACAAACATTATCAATTCCTCTACATGAGAAATAATATAAAATATAAATTATAAGTTTGTGCTGGAATTAGATTGCCTGGATTTGAATTCCAGGTTCAACACTTGCTAGTTGTAAATTCTGCCTTACTACTTTTTTCTGTATTTTTTTTTATTATTTATAAAGTGGGAATTATTATAGTAACCACCTTATAGGGTTGCTTTGAGATTAAATAATGTATTTAAAGACAGAGTACAATTCCTGACAAAGAAAAAGTTCTCAGTGAATGCTAGCTATTTTTATTTAATACTCTTAGAGTCTTCTGTTTCTTTAGTGTTAATAAGCATATGTAGAAATAAAAAAGGCCTGCTTGTCAAATCCCATTGGTTATTGGTAGATTATTTATTATGGTACTGAAAATAAGCAGCAGTTAATTTTTATTTTATTTTATTTTATTTATTATTTATTTATTTTTTTGCAGTACGCGGGCCTCTCACTGTCGTGGCCTCTCCTGTTGCAGAGCACAGGCTCCGGACGCACAGGCTCAGCAGCCATGGCTCACGGGCCCAGCTGCTCAGCAGCATGTGGGATCTTCCTGGACCGGGGCACGAACCCGTGTCCCCTGCATCAGCAGGCGGACTCTCAACCACTGCGCCACCAGGGAAGCCCTAGCAGTTAATTTTTAGATGGAAATTCTCTTTTCCTACTTCTTTCCTGAACTCCCATGATATTGTGTCAGACTTCTTTCTGTGCTTTCTAAAGCAATTGGGGAATTTATTTAAAGAACAACACATGAAAATAAGGCAACCAGATCATGGATATTTGATTTTTTTTTTTCCCACAGGATGCCAGGACCAAAACAAATACCATTGTTTTCCTAAGCAAATGGACTCTAGGACAGTTGCTAACAATGGACAGAAACATTGAAGTTATTCAAATTACTAGAGTTCTCTGGTGATCAGATTCTCTTGCTTTTCAGAAACAGCAGAGGATTTTTAAAATTTCCATCTAATGCTGTGAAGTGTCTGCTCTTTCTGTTTTTCTTGCAGACTTTCAGCTTGTTTCTACAAAATAGCTAAGAGACCCATTGCATCATATCCAAACACTCCATGTCACAGTATCGTATTATCACATTTGTTCAACTGTAATGACTTATCTTCTATGTTCAGAGCTTTCCCCTCAGAGACTGCTGGCTTGTTTATAGTTTAGCTGCAACTGGGTCAGGTGATGACTCTTAAAACAATGACAGCACAGCCATGTGGTACCAGCATGATGCCTTACAGATGGGACTGTAGTCAGGATGCTTGTCAATTTTTATGGAAAGTATCAAGGCCAATTATAGACCAATAATTTTAGAAACAATATAGTATAAAGTTTAAGGATGTATGTAGTGTGACTGGGTTAGAATCTTAACTCTGTCATCATCTAGTTGCTGAATTCTCTGATCATTGATTTTTCTCATCATTATAAATAGACATAATGACAGTACTTATAAAAATAAACGTGCTTTTAAAAACAGTTCTCAGTAAGCATTAGCTATTATTACTATCTGTCTTATGCCTACTGTTAGATGCAAATGCTAAGTTCTGATGCCTGATTTTCCTACCAGCTGGAGAAACACCCATAGAGTAAAACTCTTGACCCCTCAAAGCTATTCACACACTCCTCCAGAGAAGAGGAGTGAGTTGATTGGTGAGTTTAAGAGCAGGAGCTAGTCATGAAAAACAAAACTCCTTCCTTGTTTTCTCACATGGAATCTGGATGCCTTCAAGAAACAGGTATCATACTCTATTACTCTATTCTGCAAATTTTTTTGAGAGAAGGCCACTCTAAGCAAAGCCTGCACTTTTTCAGAACTGCCTAATGACTAGTCAAATTTGTCAGTATTTATTAGATCAGTGAGTCTGTCTAATTTTTTGAATCATTCCTAAAATCTCAGTTTTGCCAGTGTATCACCTAAGTCACAATATCAGCTAACCTCTTCATTTTGAAATTGGCTAGAGGGAAAAAAAAAAGTGAATTTTAGACTCCTCAAAGCTCAATATCTCCTACTCTACAGTATACTTTTAGAGGACCAAGTTTTGATTATCTTTGATTCCCAGTTATCTTTGAATGACAGCTAAGTTTCCTGGTATATAATATATTTTGCCATTTATATATAATATTTTGCATAATAAGATCCTATATCCAGGTAGGATACAACCATTTACCTTCAATTAGCACTCTCTTTTTTTCATATGACCTAACTGTATTGTGATCTGTCACTTTGTACCTTGTCATCAGAAAATAGCACCACCTAGATACATTGAACTAAATATCTGCTCTGTCTTCAGCTCATTCTTAGAGACACTGCTCAGAATTCAATTTCTCTTTGAAGTTTCCCTGAGCAGTGGAGTCGGCAAATATTTGAGCATTATATGTCTCCTGCACTGTACTAAACACTGGGTAAAAAAAAAGTTGATAAATATGACAGTGTATTTCCAGCATAATGGGGTAGACAAGCCCATTATAAACATACTTATGATCTAAACCAATATGTATTTGTAATATGCCGATGTAAGTTGAAGGAGAAAATGATAAATCCTTAGTGGTTCAAGTACAACTGATGGAGGTTGGAAAATATTCAGAATAAATATAATGGCATTTTTGCTTTGAAAGATGTTTTAGAGACAAAAGAGATGTATGGTTGTGAAACAGTGTCATTTTCAAGATGTCCAATTGATTGTTAATGGCAGAATATAAACAAGACTAAGTCTGAAGAGACTTCCTGAGATCTGGAGTTGAGTGGCAGATGAATAAGAGGAGGTTTGAAGAATTTTGAATAAAAAAGCAAAGACAGATTTGTTAGAGGGAGATGTTGGAAAAAATATTTTTAGGATGGGCAAATTTGAACAGATTTACTGACTGAGAGAAAATTAAAAATTAGAAAAGAGTGTAGTAAATAATTTAATCGTATCCAAAGAGAAAGCTGGCTTTTGCCCTAAGCTTCTGAGAGGTACTCTCTAAGCTTTTGAAATCTCCTGTCTTACAGGATTGTCTTTGTTGGCCTAGGACATTGTTATAGTCTAACAATGTGATTTAGGATAGGGCTTTGAGTCACACATTATCACTTGGACCTTGAGAGGTATTGTAGAGTGAGGTTGCCATATAGGTAGTTGACCCGGTAGCCCCAATAAAAATCTTTGAACACCAGAGCTCAGATAGACTTCCCTGGTTGGCAATGTTCCATGTGTTTGTCACACATAGATGTCAGGAAAGGAATACTCTTCCACAGACAGAGGACAATGGAAGCTCCGTGTTTGACACTTTCCTGGATTCTGCCATTTGTGCTTCCTCCCTTGGCTGATTTTGATTGTATCCTTTCCCAGTAATAATTCATAACTTTGAATATAACAGATCTCAGTAAGTTCTATGAGTCCTTCTAGTGAATTATGAAACCTGAGGGTGGTTTTGGGAACCCTCCATCCCTGAACTTACAGTTGTTGTCTGAAGTGAGGATAGTCTTATAGACTGTGTGTACTTCTATCTTTTTAAAAAGGATGTTAAAAGCTAATAGGAATGAGGATATAGCAGATCAAGGTGGTGAAAAGAATGCAATAAGGATAAGAATTACAGGGCTTATATTGGTCCAGATGAGGACATCACATCTTGACACCTTGAGGGTAAGGGAACATGGCATGGGTGTAGATGTGTGTGGGTGCAGAAATAAAGGAATGGAAAGCTCTGGTTGATTCATACTAGAGGGACCCATTGTTCTTCATGAATGGAAGAGAATTTGTCTAATAAGTGGTTTTAAATAAAGGCTTAAATAAGTGTGACTTTTTCAAAAACCTGCAAAAGGAACTAAGAAATGTTGTGGTCAGCCAGAAGAGCTCAGAAACAAACAACCAAAAAACTGTAAATCAAGCAAATCTAGAAAATGTGACTATTTACCCACAGCATAGCTTTATTCCTCCTTTTCCATTTCTGCATAGTCAGCTGTGAGCTTTATCAAGGTCTTCCGCCACAGCAGGAAATCATGGCAGCAGTGGGAAGGAACAAGGCATTCTGTGAGCAGAGTGCTTATTGAGAGACACTTTTTCAGAGGGGTAGAGAGGCATTTAGATAAGAAGCACTTGGGCCTTGTTTTCAGGTAGTTACAGTTGCTATGTTGATACCACTCAAAGGGAAAAATCTAGATAATTGATTCTAACTATTTACAGGCAATAATATGGCTACTACACAATGGGCAGGGAAGAGGATGTCTGGACTTAGTGGATTTTCTGGACTTCATCCAAAATTAGAAGTAAAAAGAAAACTATAACAAGCCAAAATAAGGATAACCATTAATGACACAGCCTTCTTAGGAGTGCATGTTTAGGTCTGTCTGCCAAATAAATATGTCCAGCTTAAGTGCTGGATGAGGGCAAAGCAAACATTGAGTTGGAATTGGAGAAAGGAAGTTATGCCTACTAACTCCAGCCACATAACCAGTTGCAGGCAGGAGGACTATAGTAACTATACATATTTTTCTTCCTTGCCTTGATATTTAACTATATGAAATATTTTCTTTTTCCATTCCCCAGTATCTGATAATAGATATAAGTTGTGTAAATAACATTCAGCTCTACAATTCAGCATTTAAGTTATAGTACATAAACTATTGTGAATAAGCAAAGAAAGAAGTTAACCCTTTTAGGAAGAGTGTAAACATGTGTGTGGTTGTACAAAGAACAAACACATCACATCAGGCAGGCATGGTGCTGTTATCCTCTTCATTCAGAAGTGAACGGTGTGTGTATGGGCTTCTTGGTGGCTCAGTGGTTGAGAGTCTGCCTGCTGATGCAGGGGAGATGGGTTCGTGCCCCGGTCCGGGAAGATCCCACATGCCGCGGAGCGGCCGGGCCCGTGAGCCATGGCCGCTGAGCCTGCGCATACAGAAAGATGAACGTGCTAGTACAGAAAGATCAACGTGCTAATACAGAAAGATGAACGTGCTAACATTTTTTTTTAAGGCAATAAATAGTAAAACAAAAATGTTGTTGCAGGGATAAATTACACAAAAGTCAAACAGGACAAAATAACTACATCCCAAGATTTTCTCCAGTCAGAACTTTCTTATAAGGCCTTAATAGTTTTATTTAAATCTGCAGAATATAAAATATGTTTAAATTACTATGTGATCATATCCTATATTCGCTTACTCCATAATTACTTGGCTTTAATGGACTGTTAATTCCTATAAATTTTCAGAAAAGGTTATTACTTGAAGATCATAATATAAATAAATATTCAAATTTACCAAGTCTCAAATGAATTAGTGCTTTCCTATGCACTAGATATTTAACATACATCTAAATAAACAATGTGATGGTAACATAATTGTGTCATAGCATAATAATAATATGAGGCATGGCTTGTAAAATAATTTATTGTACCCATGTACATGACGACCGGTAAGACATCCCAATTGTTCCTGTCTTCAGGCACATCGGATTTTGATTATGACCCCTAAAGTCACAAAAAGTAATTTTCTATCTCATAACGTGTAAGTCATTTGTAAAATGTTAATATATTCTATTGGGTTTTGCCACTGTTGCTAAGTTTATTCAAAAGAGTTATCAAATTATAATTAAATGAACAGATCTGCTTGGCCTGTGTAAATATTGTAATTGGTTCATAAATAGGCCATTAATTAATGTGCAGTACCAGGTAATTTTGAAATAAGTATTGTTGTCTCCAATGGCCACCTTAAACATAAAATATTTTATCTCCCAAGAATATATTTTGAAAAGAAATCCAAAGTTTATTTGAATAGAACTTTCCTTGAAAAGTAAATACTAGGAAAATACTAGAAATTATATTTCATAATGTGGATGAAAATTGCCAATGACTTTGATGCATCAGTCTTAATAGAACTATTCTCCTTTACCACCATAATTGATGAGGAGGTGCTGCCAAACTTTCCACTCCTGTGAAATGGCTACAACCGTACCCCATTGGAAATACCCATGGGAAAAAAAAAAAAAGAAATACCCATGGAATGTGGCAAGTTGTACTAACTCTCTGTCAATTACATTTCTTTACGTCAATTTAAAAATTTTCTCCATGAAGAGAGTTGATTGGTCTTCATTTAGAAACACCTAATACACATTTTTCAACTTAGAAATAGACTACATAAAATAAGACCTCACCTTCACTATAAACTTATAATTCACATTTACCCCCTCTCCTTTTTTCATCTTGATTTTTATCCAGTTTACTGCTAAAATGTTACATTGTCATCATTTACCTTTTCATTTCTATATGTTCTAAAAGTTCTTTAATGGGCAAATTAACTTTCAATTTAAAAAGATTTAAGAATAGGATGTTTTATTGATTGACATCTATTGTCTGTTCTCTTGGTACAGATGTTCAGAGAGCAAAGTGACAGATGAATGCATATTTTCTTCTTTAGTGAAATCACTAAAGATTTTATCATAAAAGGTAACCCCTTTATACACTGTTAAAGCCATTTGACTTTCAGCAAGCCTGCGCATTCATGACTCTTCATCTATTTTTATCCAATATTTCAATTAGCCCAACAGAATAATAATTCAGTGATTTCAAAAATAATGAATTGTGTCCTCACTAAATTGTTTGACTAAGAGTATAAAGTGAAAAGGGGGTGAAGAGGGAGGAGATATGGGAACATATGTATATGTATAATTGATTCACTTTGTTATAAAGCAGAAACTAACACCATTGTAAAGCAATTATACTCCAATAAGGATGTAAAAATAAAATAAAGAAAAGGGGGTGAACAAATAAATATGTTAAATTCAATCATTAAATAGATGAGGTAACAGAAACTTTGGGGATTGAAGATTAATTTTCCTTTAGGATCATATCTTGACAATTTAGAATAAGCAAATCTAACCAGGAAACTTCTGACATTAATATAGTACCTATAAATTATTCATTCATTTGCAGATTTCACTTATGTCAAATCTTGTTAGAACAGTTAATTTTACACGAAAGTTTTTCTCAGAGGAAGTTCTTAACAGTTGGACATTAACATTTTTGAATGAGTCAGCATTTTTCATGTAATAAGATTCCTGTCTTGTTATATTTGCATAATTTAATCATTGCACAGTATAGCATAGATCTAAGAATGTCGTTTTTCTTGGATTAAATATTAAAATTATGTGCATAGTAGGGTGGTCACTTATAAGAGAATAAAGAACAGGACATTAGTAAGCATATATAATCAATTTGTTTTATTAGAAAAGTAACAGGACTGAAATATGGCCTTAATTAAGCCACTGGTTTGTAATCAAAATGTTAAATCAGTCATAGGAAATGAGAATTCTATCATCTAAACATACAGGTGAATAGCGTATATTATTTAAAATACTTTGTTGACTATAGTGACATTTTATAGTTAGTATTGTAAATTAATATAATAATTTACCATGCAAGATTACTCTTCCATTAAATTTAGATCTATGTCCTCTGGTAATACAAATGTTTGTCTTAGTTCAAGAATCGTTTATATTTAGCACCTAATAAAAATCTAAAGATTTCCTTCGGTTTCTTAAAAAAAAAAGATAATGAGGGTTAATGCTCAAGAGTTTTAGCAAATGGCACTGTGAGTCTGTCTTCCACCTCTTCTTTTACTAGCTCCAAATGTTATCCTCTTCTCAGATGCTTGTTTGATATTATATGGGAATTCAGTCCTGATAAAGAGAGCCTTAACATTTCCCACAGCTTGATGGAACTTTAGACAGCCTTCTTCTTGCTTCTAGACCCCTGACCTTACTTGCCAGGGCTTTACAAAATTCAGATGGCCTAACCACAGAGGCCCCTCCCCTCCCTTTTCTTAGAGTATTTACTTAGAAAACTTGTAAATTTTCTCTCTCTCCCTCTCTCTCTCTCTCTCTCTCTCTCTCTCTCTATATATATATATATATATATAATGTATTACATTATATATATTTAAATATATAACTAAATCATTTTAAAAAGCTTCTTGTTGTTTTACAACCCAGGACCTGGGACTTTCTCAAGGACCTGAGAACCATCCCTTTGAAATGTAATCATCAAAGAAGAAAGTGTCTGTATCTCCTATTCTCAGTAGAAAGGTAGGAACTTGTCTTAGGTGGGCACCTCCCTCAAACTTGTAAAACTACATCCTGTCATGAAGAGATGAGAAAGTTTACTTTTCCTTTGGGTAAAGCCAATGAGAAAACAGATGGCTTAGTATCTCCACCCCAGCTCTTATAAACTCCCCTACCTTTTGTTTCAGGGAAGTTGAGTTCATTCTGTGTTCCAGTTTCCTGTCCTTATTTCAGTAGCCTTGAATAAGACCTTCCTGACAATATCTGGTATGATTTTTGCTTTGACCATCACAAATAACTGTCTTTGCTCCCCTTGGAACCACACATGACAAGACTTTCAGATTGGATGTGCTAAATCACTCTTGTACCTGAGTGTTGGAAAGCACAGTGATTAGAGAAGAATAAATTTTACTGCAAGAGACTTCAGCCAGAGACTGGAGGCCTTTTTACTCTACACAGTTAGCTCACGGTGGGGAGAGACTGGTTTCCTTTCTCCACTTGCGGAACTGAAGATACCTAGAGTGATCCATAATAAAGACCCGAGCCTTAATGTATAAATAAATACATGAATAATTAAACAAACATACAAATAAATAACTGCCCTCTCACAGGGCCTTGCAGCACAATAAAGTGATATCAGATGGACAAAATCAATCCACAAATATCCGTAAAGTAGAGCTACAGTACAGAAGCAGATGTAACATGATTCCTCAGGAAAACAATTTAATGAGTAAATTGATGCTACCTTTAAGTAGTACTTAATAGTAGTAATATTTAGTACATTAAATACTGTACTACAGTTAATGATCTGAAGTAGTAGACTAGAATATCAAATGGGAGAATTTTGCTGAAATAAGGAAAAAATTGAAAGAGAAGGAATATATGTGAGAAAATCTTAGCAACTTATTTGAAAAATACAAGAGAACTAACATGGAAATGAAAAAGTTTAAAAAATGAAAATGTAATATATGAGAAAAGGAATTTCATTAATAGAAAAATATTGTTTTCATCTGGAGAAAGATTCATGTCTAAGCTTGAAAGTTTCATGGAGTTCCTGGAAAAAAAGCAATTCTAAGGTAAAAAGAAAACATCATGTTTCCAAAATTGAAATAGGTAAATAAGAAGGAAGAAGATATTAAAGTATCACCACCAGACATTCTGAAACACTTGAAGCAGAAGACATTAGAATATTATCTACACTCTATTAAGAGAAATTTGATGAGTAGTACTCAACAATCCTACACCCAACCAAGACATCTTCATTGTTAGTGTGCAAGATAGATATTTCTGAATATGCAAGAATTTAGAGTACACCACAAGTTTTCCAAGACAGAATGCTCATCAAACAATGACTCCAAACAAGAACAGAAAGGAATTGAAATATAAATCCATCAAAGTGAGAAAAATTTAGAAGGAGAATTGTGTTGAATTATATTGGGTTGGCCAAAAAGTTCTTTTAGGTTTTTCGGTAAGCTCTTACAGAAAAACCCGAATGAACTTTTCAGCCAACCCAAATAAAATTTTCACGTTACTGGAAGAAATGTGAAGTGTTACATCCTCCTTGAAAGCAGCCTTGTGACAGAAGTGATGGGATACTATATACAACTCTACACACATGAATTTGGCAACTTAGATAAAATTAAATATTTTCTTATAAGTAGGAAAATATTACAACCCATCAATATGAAAAGATGATTTAAGTAAATTGATTTTTAAAAGACTTTACTTTTTTAGAGTGGTTTTAGGTTTACAACAAAATTGAGAGGAAGTTACAAAGGTTTACCATATACCTCCTGCCCCCACACATGCATAGCCTCCTCCATTATCAACATCACTTATCAGAGTGGTACATTTTTTAACAAGGATGAACATACACTGACACATCATAATCACCCAAAGTCTATAGTTTACCTAACAATTCACTCTTGGTGTTGTACATTTTACAGATTTGGACAAATGAATAATAACATATATACTGGTATTTGTCAGTTTAATAACTTTCATTATCCTAGTGTTTCCATAAGTATAAACAGAATGAGTGGATACAATTGTATTGTAAAACAGGTGGTTAAAACATAGTCTTGATACAATGAAAGACTTCATATGCACAAGAACTAGCCTTTTAAGGAAAGAATTTTAAGTAATAAAAATATTACTTCCCATAGAAATTATTTGATTTGAAAATAAATAGTAAAAACTAAGGCACTTATACACACTTTATGACGTTGCCACACTTCCTTGGCAATATGGCTGAATTTTCAATCCCAAGTATTATTCTCTTTTGCTGAGAGGATAGATGGAGAAAACCCCTTTTAAAAGATTAATTTTCTTTGCTTTTTCAATAGCATTTGTTGATTACATTTTCCATCAATAATTCACTGCTCTATGGAATGTTTTATCATCCAATAAGTAAAACATATTTGTCTCTAAAATGCAATTTCTGGAAAATGCTCTCAAGATTTGGCTTCCCCATAGCTGACAAAAACTGAGGAGATAGAACACAAGTGTAGTCTCTTTTTTCCCAAGTGGATTTCAATACAATTTATTTTAATCATCCCCTGTAGGCTTGCTCATTTATCTTGTTGATTAGTACAGTTGACACTTCTATTCTGGAATATCTTTTATGGTTTACTATACCTTCAGGCTTCACTCCAATTTGTAGGATATCTATTTCATCAAGACAATGGATTATAAATAAAGCAAATAGTGCTATATGAATTTTAAAATAATCTCAGTCTAGTGTCAGTTCAAAGCAAAATGATTACATTCCCAAAACCATAAAATATATTTTAGAAGTTCTCAATAACTCTTTGTTAAGATAGTTTTAAGCTATTTTACTGTAGACTTTTAAATAAGATTCTAGCTGCCAACATAAATGAGAGAATACAAAAAAAAAAAAAAAGGATGTAATTGATTTTTTTGCAAAGCATGGACGTATTTTCCATCCATAGGGAACACACAGACGACTCCCAGAGATACCAATTCAAGAACAGAACCAGCAGCAGGTAGTGAGGATGTCAGCCAACAACGCTGAAACTAAAACTGACATGTCTAAAAACCCCTAAATATCAAGTAGTATCAAAAATGATATTATACATTGCATTTTACCCTCTGAAGTAAAAATAAAATATTTTTCTGACCCGAGCAATTTGCTGATAGAGCAGAGTATGTTTGAAGGAATTTTTTGGTTGGTATATATTTTTCATTATTTTTTTGATTAAGAGTTAGCTGCACGAACAGTTACTGAATACCCAGCATCTAAAGAGGGAAGCAGGGAACAGATGCTTAATAATTTATTCTTATAATTCTCTATCATGAAAGATTTTGGTTACTTTCCTAGCATTAAAAAAAAAAAAAAAGAGGGCTTCCCTGGTGGCGCAGTGGTTGAGAGTCCACCTGCCGATGCAGGGGACGTGGGTTCGTGCCCCTGTCTGGGAAGATCCCACATGCTGGGCCCGTGAGCCATGGCCGCTGAGCCTGCGTGTCCGGAGCCTGTGCTCCGCAACGGGAGAGGCCACAAC
This sequence comes from Platanista minor, assembly GCA_004363435.1. Classification (NCBI taxonomy): domain Eukaryota; kingdom Metazoa; phylum Chordata; class Mammalia; order Artiodactyla; family Platanistidae; genus Platanista; species Platanista minor. The sequence goes on from RJWK010008009.1 coordinate 15,105, forward strand.
AGTGAGAGGCCCACATACAGCAAAAAAAAAAAAAAAAAAAGAAAGAATGTACCAAATGCTACCGAATGGCATTTTAAAATTGGTTAAAATGGTGACTTTTCACCCTTTAATGGTGAATATGTGTTTTGCCACAGTAAAAATAAGTTAGTTCATATGCCTTTAGTGAAAACACGTTTTTCCCAAGTTCAGTAAACAAAAACTCACAAGTTATACCTATAGGCCTCTCTTAGGACTGAAATCTGCACTGTCGAAGACATTTCCACCAGTGGCCACATGTGAATATTAAGCAATTAATGTGTGGCTACTGCAACTAGGCAAGTGAATTTTTAAATTTTATTTATTTGTTTATTTATTCATTTATTGTTATTATTGTTTGTTAATTGTCTGCTCTGGTACATAGCTACCTTCTTAACTATGCAACTGGAACATGTAGTGGGTTGGTTAATGGAAAAAATCAGTTAAAGAAGAGAATTATAAAAAATGAAATATACAAGCACAACTTTAAAAATTTATTTAAACTTAAAACATAAACATATACTCGTCCATTGATTGGTTGTTGGTTGTAGGAACTAGGCCTTTTCACCATAATGCACTTTCTATCACTACTAATTTTAGTTTCTTTAAAGTGAAGTGACAGGTTTTTGAACAAATCCAAGAGCAGGATCTTTAGAGATTTTTATGTTTTCCTCAGTTCTTCACTGTTTTCTCATCCATACCTAATTCCACTTTTAAAACTCAAGTGTTTCCAAAGCATTTGGCCTTTTTTCTCCTCTTGAACTATCAGTTAACCTAATTTTTAATGAATCACACAGTTACAAGTAAAAGTGGCATGAACATTTTGGTGACACACCTGATTAACTCTTGGTGTGCCCACAACCCAGTGAGGAGATAAATGTGAGTCCAGCCACAGCACTGAACAGGAATAGGCCAGGTCCATAGGCATCAGTACTCTTCTGAGTGCTGGTGAAGAGATGGCTAAGTGGAGGCTGGCTAAGATAATTTCTCTGTCCTAACAAGGAATGACAGGCATTGGCATTTGGACTTCAGAAGGTAGGAGGAAAGATTCTGAAGCAGGAATGCCTGGATGAGGCACTGCCACGGCCAGTAAAAGGGTACCATGATCAGAGAGTTTGCCCCAGCAAGGAGTGAAGGGGCACAGAAAACTTCTGTTTATTAAGCACTTCTCTTGTGCCCACCCCCATACAGGCATTATTTCATAGAATGGTCACAGTGTACCTAATTTTCAGATAAAGTCATTGAGCATATTCCCGAAACATGTAGATCTGGAATTAGGAAACTATTCTGTCAAATGTCAAAACCAGTCTGTTCAACCAGTATTGGTTGAATGTGGCTATGCTCACCAGGTGATTCTGATGCAGAAGGTTCATGAAAACACAATGTCACCTTCACAAGGAACTACAGAGATGGACAGACAGAAAGGGAGGAAGCACTGCTAAGTAGGGAATGGTGTGGTTTGATAGGGATGGAGTGATTTGCTGGAGCCAGCTCATACCACCTTGCAAGAACAATTGTTAAATCAAAGAAATTTTATGAGTTGCTTCTTAAATACAGTCATTATTTACAAAAAAAATTATATAAACCTGCAATTAAATACATTATACAATGAACAAAGGCAACAAACACTCAAAATTCATCACTTCTTAATTATGTTAATTTTCCCACAAAATTATCTTCTATGTTCTTAAGGTTATTTGTGTCTATTGCATCTGTATGGGAGAGATGCTATATGCATTAGTTATCTGGTGTTGCAAAACAAATTACAGTGGCAGCTCAATTATGAAACCTGTCTGATGGTTTCAGGTATAAATCGATTATTTCTTTTCATCAGAGTTTTTCACTAGCAGCTTTTCCTCCCTACTAACTGCACCCCAGATTGTAGTTCTTAAGGATTTGTTGAAATTGGCTTTTCTAGTTAGAGCACTGGAATTAGTAACAGAGTATTAAAAATGCATTAAACAGGACAGTAATTTTCATTTACCCTTTGCATATTTCCATCTTGTACAGTATGCAGCAGTTTTGTTTCATAACAGAATTCTTACTGAGCAGATACAATAGCTACCAGGGAAGCAGGACTAAGAATTCACAGTTGAAATGACACTGTTGTAATAATGTTTACTGAGTTTTGTTGAAATAGGGAATAATTTGTCTTAGAACATGCAATACATATTTTCCTTTGGGGGGAAGAAATTGAAGGGTGATTTTTTTTTTTTTTTTTTTTAAGGTGCGCGGGCCTCTCACTGTTGTGGCCTCTCCCGTTACGGAGCACAGGCTCCAGATGCGCAGGCTCAGCGGCCATGGCTCACGGGCCCAGCCGCTCTGCGGCATGTGTGATCTTCCCAGACCGGGGCACGAACCCGTGTCCCCTGCATCAGCAGGCGGACTCTCAACCACTGTGCCACCAGGGAAGCCCGAGGGGTGATTTTTATAGTATGTTTTTTTATTAGCATAGTTAGTAATCATTGAAATGGCTATGATTGTCAGAGTAGGCAAAGAAAAAAGTTAAATCAATTTTCTGACTCCTCTCTACATAATGAGATCAAGACTGTATTCACATTGATTTACTCTCCAGAATTAACTAAAAGCCCCAAAACAGGTCTCTATGTACACCTGGATTGGAAAGCCACTTTCTCTTATAAGTGCAAGATAATTTCCTCATTAAAACTTCAAAAGAGCAAGCTGTAGAATTATGTCTGGTCGAGAGATGTTTTTTCTCCTTGTACACAAAATAATTTTCCATGTACTGTCAGAGGTTCAGTGACACTACAGTAACATGGAAATGACCAGGATTATTCTAGGGCTTTTCAGTTTAGTCTTTCTTAAAAGAAAAATTCTGCCAAATGTCAAGTACTGTTTCTGCTGCTAGGATGGCTTTGTAAAATTTTAACAAAATTATTTTATCATAAATATAAACCCTGGACACACACAAACAAAAACTACCAGAGGGATTTGGAGAACAAAACAAAGTAGACACATTTTGGACGGCAGTTGAATCTCGGGGGAAAGGTTTGGTGAGTGACTAATGGTGGCTAATGACCCAAGAGAGAAAAAGTGCATCATCTTTCTGGCCTGAAAAGAATGAGAGAAAATTTTGGGGACTCCTTGGCCCATGCAGAGTGAGAGGGGTTACTGATCAAAAACAAACAAACAAAAACCCTAAACTATGGTAGTCCCAAATTCTGTATATTAACTTTACCTGTCTCTGGCTGACCACAAGCCAAGCATGTGCAGACAGACTCAAAGCACTGAGTATAAGAGGATTAATGAGTTGCCCCTCCACCATCACCACCAACGTAAAACAGATTTTGCCTTGAAAACAGTTTGAATATAACCAGGTTAATGGCTTGCTTAAATAAAAATGTGACAATCAAGCAGCCGCATAGCACAGGGAGATAAACTCGGTGCTTTGTGATCACCTGGATGGGTGGGATAGGGAGGGTGGGAGGAAGGGAGACGCAAGAGGGAGGAGATATGGGAATATATGTATATGTATAATTGATTCACTTTGTTATAAAGCAGAAACTAACACCATTGTAAAGCAATTATATTCCAATAAAGATGTAAAAAAAAAAAAGTGACAATCTTCACAAGAATATATCAGAATGCTGATTCTCCATGACATAATATTGACAATGTCAGTGTTACAACCTAAAATCAATAGGCATACAAGAAAAAAAAAATGACGCATTCTGAAAGAAAAATAATATCAACAGAGGCCAATGCAAGATGACTTGATGTTGAAATTATCAGAAAGCAGCTACTAAACTTACGCTTAATGAGGTTAAAAAAAATACACAATGAAGAATGAAAAGACAAGAAATTTCAGCAGAGGAATACAAACAACAAAAGAGAACTGAATGCAAATTTTAGAACTGAAAATTATAATATTTAAATTTAAAAATATCTGGCTGGGAAAATGGAGATATACATGCTGAATAGCCACTAGGGTGACCACCAAAAAATAACTGCAAAGTGACTTCTAAATTAAAAAAAAAATTCTAGAAAACTCAAAACATAGAAAGAGAAGAAGAAGAACAACAAAAAAAAAATGGAGAGAATGCAGAAACCAAAAATGTCATTTCACACCATCCAACATACATTCTACAGTTTTTACTTTACATTTTATCACTATTCTCATCCTCCACTGGAATGTAACTTATGTGAAAGCAGGGATCTTTTTCTGTTTTAAAGTATTTATTTATACATTTTTAAACTAATTTCAATTTTAGATTCCCTGAATACCTGACACATATTAGCTTCTTAACAACTATTGGTTGGATAAATGAATAAGTTCCAGATTTAATGTAATTTTTATCTATTAAGGTAGAACTAATAACCTAATGTGAGCCAAATATACCCATTTAAGATAATAAAGGAAAATCATTTATATTCTTCACCTGAGTGCTAAATTCAGTTGCATGTTTTCTGAAGCTTCCTATTATTATAATCATATATTCTTAATTTTTGAATTGTAATATGATTTCTGGATGGTTGGCAGCTCAAGTTATCATTTTAAATCTTATCAAGAAAAGCCTGAGTAGAGATGAGTGACCCTCAGTGGAGTCTGGTAGAACTCAGATTAGCAAGGGTTCCAGATGCTTTATGCTGATACAAATGCTGTATGAATTTCTTAGCTCATTCAGTTGAGCTACACAGTTCTTGAGGGACCCTTGTTATAACATTTTGATATTCTAACATGTGGTCCCAGAAGCAAAAATTCAATTGCAGGAGTATCTTAAGAAGTTGGGTAGGAGGGTTACTTGAAGTTGGTGATTTTGTGCATATTCATAATTACTGGTTTTATTATTCTGACATTTGGAATTGATGCATATGTTTTACATTAAATAGTATAAGTATATAAAGTACTTTTCAAGGTATCTATCACATTATTTGTCTTAAAATATAAGTAAATAGATAGTACGAGATGAAGTTAAAACAGTGCTTTAATTACTTCAGACTAGCTTTATCTGTTTATGTGGACAAGCAAGCCTTAAGATTACCTCTGGGTTTGCTAAGGGTCTTGACTGGAGAGAGGGAGAGAAGACAGAGAGAGACAGACAGAGAGACACAGAGACAGAGACAGAGACAGAGAGTTTGAGTGAAAATAGTTTCCAATATTTATTTCTATGTTCCAACAGATTACCACAGTGCAAGAACACATATGACTAAACTATTACAAGGTGTGCAGTCAAGCCACCAGCTGTAGCTTCTGGGTATCTGGAAAAAATAGAATAGATAGAGAATGAGAATGACCCAAGAGAAATAGATTATTCCTACAACCAATCATATATTAAGCAGTTCCCTGAAATGACTAGTTTTCACTTTTTTAAAAATTAATTAATTAATTAATTTTTGGCTGTGTTGGGTCTTCGTTGCTGTGGGTGGGCTTTCTCTAGTTGCAGTGAGTGGGGGCTACTCTTCACTGCAATTAGCAGGCTTCTCCTTGTGGTGGCCTTTCTTGTTGTGGAGCACAGGTTATAGGTGCATGGGCTTCAGTAGTTGTCGCACATGGGCTTCAGTAGTTGTGGCTCATGGGCTCTATAGCTCAGGCTCAGTAGTTGTGGTGCACAGGCTTAGCTGCTCCGAGGCATGTGAGATCTCCCCAGACCAGGGTTCGAGGCTGTGTCCCCTGCACTGGCAGTCAGATTCTCAACCACTCTGCCACGAGGGAAGCCCTAGTTTTCACTTTTATGTAAGACAAATTTTAATAAGTTAAGAAATGGAGGAAACATCCTGGGAGTTCAACCATCTCACTGCATCTTTACCGAAACCTTTGTGGGGGACCAGGGGACAAAAACAAAACAATAAAAGTCTGTCACACATGGCCTAAGTCTTAAGAAACTCAAATGAAAGATTTTACATTAAAAAATAAGAGACAACCATTCATTTAGTAAAGAAACATTAACAAGGCCACTTGGGAAGTTTCATTACGCAAGTCAGAAATATTCCTTAAAAAAATAAACTACTTTAGTAAGTTAGCTCTGAAAAACTTATTCATTAATTTAAACATGGGTCTGGTGGAAACTGCTCATCTCTCTCAAAAGTTCAACTGTATGCCTCACCTGGGCACCAGAGAACTCACTTTCAGGATTGATCATTGGCATGGCCGCCATGTGCTGCCTGCTGTGGACACGATGCTCAGCAGGGCACGTCCGCTGTTCTCCATGGTGTTTCTACAGGCTGCTTGGGTTTCTGCAAAATCGGGTGGCTTGGTTAAAATCACAGGAAGGCTGAAGGATATATATTTTTTGTGACATTGCTTCAGAATCACATGAAATCATTTCTGCTGCACTTTCTTGGTTGAACTAGTTAGAAAATTGTGCCCAGTTTCAAGGGAAGAAGATATTATCAACCCCTAATGACTCAGGAGTGGTAAAATTCTGGAAATGTGGTGGTGGCCATGTTTGGAAAATCCAAACTTCCACACTTGGCCCCTTTATGATCTACCCACAGTAGTTCTGACAAAATAAGCTCTTTAGCCCTCACTGAAAAATGTTAAAAGCTCATGTTTCCACACTTATATTATTCAAGCAATTGTAGATGCTTAAGTTCAACATTGATCAAGTAGGTTTTAATGTTTAAGTTGTTCTTCTGCTAAATGTATTCACAAATATTTATAATTGCTGGCTTATATTTACCACTTTACATAAATCTAGGAAATGTCTTCATGCAAGTATGCTAATGTTTATTATGCTGAATAAACAATGTATTTAATTACTCCTAAAAATTATAAAATTCTTTATCAAACTACAGCATAATTAACCAAACTATTGACAATGATTTTTTAACTTCTCTTCCTTTTGACTTTATTTTTTTACTTCTATACCTTTTAATTTCAAATTGCCCTATTCTAAATTATATTTAAATTAGGATATTTTTAGCAGTTCATTTTTTGGTTTTATTTTAAAGAGATAGAGAATATCAATTTGTTACAACATAATATCTCTTTCTTAGGCATTTCTTGGACTTTTCTTTGAAAATAAATGAGGAAAATATGGAATTGTTTATAAAATTGTTTTTCTTTATCTATTTATATTAAGTTAGTGGCAGTTTCTGATTGTTTTCCAGATACATAAATATATTCTGATAATTATTCCTAACCAAAGTCAGAAAAATTCCAATGAATATTGTGAATATAGTAAAATGAAACATATACAAATCTTCCAATGTGTACAGACATTAGAAACCTATCTCAGTACAGATGTTGGCCATCACTATCAGTTGACAGCTAAATTGTTGGTTTAGGGCTACCTTTTGGCTGAGACAACTAAATGAGGCACCTCAATTCTCGTCTACTGTATAAGATATACGTGGTCCTCAAAAGTAAGGTCATATATCAATAAATACAAGTATTAAGAATTATATTGATAACAAAAGCAATCCTTTTCATATATAAAGTCTATTTCTCTGTCACAAGCACTATTTTTCTAGTCATTTCTATGTTTACCTCAACATTAGTAATGAAGCAAGTCATGAATATAAGCAGTGATTAGAAAGAAAGCCTAAAATAATTGTCTTAATTCCTTTCATTTTCCAATTAAAACTAATAGGATAATGTATGATGACAGTGCAAGCCAAAATGAATGGTGCAATTGTTTTTCTAAATGGATCAGATAAAACTTGTGATCAGATGAAGATTTTTTACTTGGTTTTCTTCAGTTTTGCCTTTTACTGCTTTCATGTCAGCAACTAAAAGTTTGTGGTTGGCGGCCAAAACAAATTTATCTTCTGTTGAATTTCATTTTATGGAATTTCTAGGATCAGGGTTGGTTTCCAGTGTGCAGAGAAGTGATTATAATAGAAATATTTAACCTATGAAAGTGTTCTTTGAAATTGTAAATTATAGGAAGCCGATTAAATTGACCACCATTTGTTGTCTTCCACAAATAATAAATTTTTACCCAATGAAGTTTCAATTGCTTAAATATTTTTGGTAATCTCTCCTCAAAAAATGTTACCCAAATATATGAATAAAGCATGGGAACTTACTGGTATTTTCATATCTCTTGTGGAGAAACTTATTTTTCCTCATTGTTAATTTAATTTTCTAAAAACTTAAATGTATCTTCAATAAATGGAAAACATTGTCCTTGAGATAATGGGACTGTTAAAATTAAAATAATTGATTCATATTTAACCCATTTATAGAAAAATATCCTAAAAAACAATTTCAATATATGTTTTCACCTGTTGATTTTACAAGGTATTTTATACTATTGAAAAATTAAGAATATTTAGTTCTCTTGATTTTCTATATTTAATTCAAATGTTAAAAGTAATTTTATCTTTGAGAATAGCTCTCACTTTTCATCTCTATTTCATCGTTTTGTGTCAACTTTCTCCAGAATGTTTCAAACAATAAAGTATGTAACTTAGACTAAAATTTATGAAAGTACTCTTTACAAATTATACCACTGATATCCCAAAATTGCTGAGAAAATGTATATTAAACAATTATATTATTAGAAATTTTAAAAACACATTTTTCTTCTATTTTGTATCTTATCTTATTATACAGTTGAATAAAATAGTGTACTATGAAACCCTAATTCAGTAACAATTTCTGTCAGCATTTTATGCTAAAAATAAATGCAGATTATTCAAGTATCCATTTGGTATGGTAAGTATTTAAAATTATACCAGATTCTTCTACCAGATAACATGCCTTGAGGCTTTCTTAACAGGTTATAAATTCTGGAACCAGCCTACTTTGGTTTAAATCCTTTCTCTACCATTTCCTGTCACGTTAGAAGCAACATTTTACCAGTCTTCTTCAGGTACTACCTGTAAAATGGTGAAAGTGAAAATGGTACATCACTTATGATACTGGCCTGGGAATTAAATATTTTATCTAAATGTTTAGCATATGATCTGTCTTTTAAAAAGTATATATGTTACTTTTTTTAATGATTTTTCTGCCCAGGACCATTAGGACCATTTGTTCAGGTGATGCAAATGATTTTAGAGTTGGTCTTATCAAAAATAATTGCTAGCGATGTGAATACTAATTTTCTACAAAAATTAATTCTCACAAAAGCAAATAAAAATGACATTTAAATTTTCCTTTTCTTAATGTTTGTTCTGTAACTTTCCTATATTAACTTGAAAGAGGAAAAGCATCACTTTATCTCATTGTTTCTGCCTCAAGAGCACTGACTTTCAGAATACAGAAAAATGATACTGATTGCAGATTTTCTAGGGATACATTTTATGGATTCAGCACACTTATTTGATAATAAGCACATATTTATTTTCTGTTTGCAAATTTTACAGTTCAGTTCTCTAAGTACATGAGACATCTCAATATTATAAATGGCTTTTAAGCAAGCACATCAAAGCACAACTGACTTTTTTCCTTGTATTTATTCATTTATTATCCACTAGAGGGAAATAAAGCACACGATACCTGTCCATGGTGCATTTCAATGGTTGTGTTACTAGACCTTATCAAGGCTCTTTACTATCACATTATTCTAGTAGCTATGTTCTTCTCTCATACTCAGAGTAAAGCCAAGAGATAATATTCCTTCAATTACATGGTTTTCAGTATGCTGATAACTTTTAATCTTAGCTAGATTGTTGATAACTAAAAAATGAAAAATTAAATCCAGGGCATAGATTCACTTTACAAATGTCCATTTTGGAAAATGAGGGAGACATCTCATAAACTGTACTTTGAAATAGTCTCAGTTATTTTAAACTAAAGTAGTTTTATACGATTACTGATTTATAGAAATTAGTCTAAAAAGTATGAGAATAATAATAATTTCCAAGTATTTATACTTCTTTATTAATTTATTTATTCTACACATCGTATTGTGTATTAATTATATTCAGATGACTCTGCTACCTGAATGCTGTGAAATAGGAGAAAAATAATATTAGCAAAATAATAATAACATAGTTTAGATAAATAAAGGACCAAATTAGTAATAGCTTTTTTTCCTTACTTTTTTGTTTCTTAAAAGGACAGATTGAAAAGGATTTAGACGATTCAGTGCATACTAGATAAGTCAGGCCTTAAGAAATTACTGTGCTGTCCTCAGTAAAACAAGGTTGAAAAACGTCATGACAATGGGAATGATTAAATCTCTTTTTCAGTTTTAGATGTGTAAGTTTAGAGTAGCACAAAATCAAACAAATGAAAATAATTGGCAAATAAATATCACACTGGAGTGTATTTTGTAAAATCTATATTCCTTTAATAATATATGTTTGTTATTGAAATTTTGAATGACAATATCACTTCCACTTTACCAAATAACTTGACTTTTAGAGTCTTGTAAGAATAATAATTCCTAAATCAATTATAGGTACTCTAACATGTTGCTATGGAAATAGCAAATGTACATTTTCCTTTCATAAATACACATACACTTAGATTTGAAATGTATTAATTCACTGTGTTGCTTCTCTTATCTAATCCACCAGCCCACTAGTTTCAGCTCAAATATATGTGCCCCAAATGGTTTATCATTTGTATTTGGAGATATATGTTGTTGTCACTTTTGTGTTACAAATGATGTCTTTTCTATGAAATTCTACCATCACATAATATTACAAATATGACTTAAAACTGTTAGCAAGGGTTTAATTTTAATCACTTTGTCCATATTGCTATTATCTCCCTGAAGAATTATTGTTACAACAGTTAACAGTATAAGAATATTATTTCCAGAATGCTTCTGCTCATAAGTGTCACTTTGTGTGCTGATTAAAATAATTGTTTTTATCAGATTTCTAATATTTTAATTTTTCATTGTGATGTTTCAAACATAGAACAAACAGCAGAAATAAATATTACATATACCTATCAGTTCATTATTATGATTAAACACACATTATATTACCTGTAGATGATTTTATTTCTCTTTTAGAAAAAAACTTGCAGACATAGACTATAAGTCCACATACTATTCTTTTTCTTTTTATTATTCCCCAGAGTTAATCAAATCCCTGAAACTGGTGAATATAATTTCCATATTTCTTGCTATTCTTTTATTGTGTATGTTTAATATATAATATACACATGACATACAGAATTGCTTTGCTTTGCTTTGCTTCTTGAAATGTTACAAAGCAATGGACCCAAGAAGCTGTCTTACGTAGGATTTTACATATCAGTGTTGAAGAAGTGAAATTGGTCAGTACTATTCTGTCCATGTATTTCCCTTTTTGGTGTTAGTAAAATAAAACTATACTAAAAATATATATTTGGGGTTCAGTTTCTGGATAAGATGTATATACACACTACCTGTGTGTCCTAATGAATACTGGGAACCCTCATAAGCAAATAGAACAGGCAGAATAGAAGAGAAGATTAGAATTCAAAATACCATCAAAGCTGCAGTGAATCTACTATTTTTTTCTCTTCTGATATCTCATGGTTTGAAACTTAAGCACCAGAATATGCCACTGGGGCACAAACAGAGAGAGCTCAAAGAGAAAGCCTCTAGTCTGGCTCAAGGAGTGTGAAATGGAACCCCTAACACTCAGAGTATATAATTTTATATCTTTTGTTTTCTTTCTTCCATTCTCCTTCGCTCTAGCCCTTAAGCAATCCCATTGTGACAGCAGCAGCTGGCAGCAATAAGTGCCTGAAGGAGCCAAAATTCTAATGGAGAGGAGCCTTCTTTTTCCTTCTATGGAACTGTATTTCCAAAAGAATGGGTGGAAATCTGTTTTATTGTTTGTTTGTTTGGTTGGTTCGTTGTTTTTTTTCTCTGTCCTTGTTTTGCTTGGCTCTGCATGCAGGAGCAGTTTTGGGAGTGCCCAGCAAGGCAGAGTACATAAAACACCAGATTTCTGAATAGAGTTCCAGAGACGAACCCAAAGAAACCAGGAAGTACAGGAGACATTGTGGAGAGGAAAGTGCTGAGGAAGGAGATACACTAAGCTATTTATGACTTTCTGGGCTCATCCTCAAACTCCACATGTGTGCATCTGATCCCATTCAGTACACCAAACACTTTGAGAATTGAACAGAGCGACCATCACCCAGGTCTGGATATTGACTGATGCACACATGGAACAGTTCTGAATGGTGCAAAAAGGGTTGGAATCAGAATTGACTTTAAAACAGTAACCCGTGGAAGGCTATCAATGTTCGCCATAGGATTTAATCAAGACCCAGTCTCATTGTATAACATTTAATATGTCTAGGGTAAAATTCAGAAATCCTTGGAATTTGAAGAATCAGGAAAATCTCATTTCATATGGAAAAAAAAGTCAAGACACACCCATGATGAGATGACACATATATTGGAATTATTTGACAAAGACTTGAAAGAAACTATTAATTTCACAAAGCTCCAGAAAACAATTTAAAAGATATTTGAAACCAAAAGGAAAATTTGTTTCAGCAAAGAAATATAAGATATACGCTACTTGGGGAAAAAAAAAAAACTCACTATATACGGGACTAATTGGAAGAATAGAGATAACAGAGGAAATAGTCAGTGAAATTGAAGATTTGGAGCATTATCCAATCTGATAATGGAGCATTATCCAATCTGAACAACAGAGGGAAAAAAAATTAATGACAAGAGCCTTATGTCATGTAACAAAATATTTATATTATTTGTGTCTTTAGAGTATCAGGAGAAGAGCTAGAGCAAAGTGTGGAAAAATTTTTGAAAAAAATCACAAACAGAAACTTCCCAAACTTGGTGCCAAGATATAAACTTACCATTTGAAGAAGCTTAGTGAATCCCAAATAGGGTAAATACAAAGGACTCCATGACCAGACACTACTGAAAATGAAAGATAAAGAAAAAAGTCTTTAAAAAATTCTTAGAGAAAACAAACAAACAGAAAACAACAAAAAACACTGTATATAGGGAACAATAATTTCAATGACTGCAGATTTCTCACTAAATACCATGGACTCCAGAAAGTAAGGGTACCACAGTGCTAAGTGCAGAAAGAAAAAAGCTTTAAACCAAGTTTCAGTATTCAGGGCAAATATTATTTAAGGATAAAGGTAAAATAAGAGCTTTCTCAGATGAAGCAAAACTAAAATAACTCACTGCAGCAGTGTGTTATTTTCTAAAAAAATTACTTAAAGGAATTTCTTCAAAAAGAGGATGTTATGCGTTGATGTTTCCCCCCACTCCCAAAAAAAGGTATATAGAAGCCCCCAGATTTCTTACAGAGAGAATCAAGTGATAATGTGGTCATTGGGGTGGTCTGTAATCCAATGTGACTGGTGTCCTTATACAAAGAAGAATCTTGGACACAAAGACAAGGATAGAGGGAAGACAAAGTGAAGACCCAGAGAGGCATGGAACAGATGTTTCCTTACAGACCTCAGAAGGAGCAAACCCTACCAACAACTTGATCTTGGACATCTAACAACTAGAACTGTGAAACAGTAAATTTCTGTTTTTGTTGGCCAACCACCAAGTTTATGGTACTTTGTTATGGCAGTCCTAGGAAACTAATACAAAGGGGAAATGATAACAGAAATTTTAAAAATGTTAGGAGTGACAGGGAGTATAATGACATTCTGAAATGATGGAAAATAGAGAATTTGTTGCCAGCACACCTGCCCTAAATGAATAGCTAAAGGAAGTTCTCTAAAAGAAGGAAACTTGGAACATCAGGAAGGAAGAAAGAACATGAAAATGGCAAATATGTGGGCAAATCAGATTTCCTTCTCAAGTTTTATATTTGATGGTTGAAGTAAAAATTGGAACACTGATACATGTAAAGGGAGTACTTAAGATAATTATAGAGTGTGATCATGCAGCAGGCAGCAGGAGAGCAAGTGGGAGGAAGGAACTGAGGGTGGGAATCAGCAAGCTGTGTGTGAGCCAAGCAAAGGCAGCCACCTCCAGGGAGCAATGAGATTCATCTAGTCCCTCTGACGCCACCCACCATTCAAAGGTTGATTCTTTCAGAGAGCAGATCACAACTGAGGCAGAAGACTTGGTGGAAAACATTTTCTCAAAGAAGTTGTTAGAACTTGACAGTTTTTTTTTTTTTTTTTAATTTTTTTTGCGGTATGCGGGCCTCTCACTGTTGTGGCCTTTCCCGTTGCGGAGCACAGGCTCCGGACGCGTAGGCTCAGCGGCCATGGCACACGGGCCCAGCCGCTTCGCGGCATGTGGGATCTTCCCGGACCGGGGCACGAACCCGTGTACACTGCATCGACAGGTGGACTCTCAACCACTGCGCCACAAGGGAAGCCCTAGAACTTGACAGTTTTTGAAAGGACCAATCCTAAACATATATAACCTAACTCAGATCCACTCAGACATGAGTCTGCTGGTCCCTGACTATTCTTCTCACCAATAACCACAATGGACTGGAAGGTCCCACTTCCAAGAAGCGAAGATTGGGTGAGTGTGAAGAGGTCTTCCAAGGAACCACGGTATTTGTGATGCCCAATGTGATACTAAAAAGCAACCAGGAGTTAGTGGAGAGTTTTGAAACAGTGAAACCTGATATCTGGCTGCTGAGCCTGAAACGAAGCACCATAAAAATGTGGGTACAACTCCTAATTCCTATGTTAGAAGATGGGAACCACTTTGGGGTGTCCATTTAGGAGAAGACAATTGCAGAACTAATAATGTTGAGAGCTGCATCTCATCTGGATCAGATTTCTAGATATTATGTTACAAGAGCCAAATTGGTTTCCAAAATAGCTAAATATCCCCATGTGGAGGACTGTCCTGCACCCTGACAGGTATTGATGAGAAAGAACATAACAGCTTTTAGCTCATCATATCAGAGCTAAAGAATCAATATGTCATTCTACATGACATGATCCTGAAAAATATCAAAAAGATCAAATACAGAGGCACTGTACAGAGGCCAAGGCCAGGGGACTCTGTGAGTCTGGCTCAAGACCCACATCACCTTAGTTTGTTACATGACTATGGTGATGGGGAAACTGGCTGGAAATAGTAATCACACTTCTCTGTGTTTTTAGTTAGAGTTTAATGAAACTGTCATGTAGTTCTGTGACAGACTTACCTCTTTTTTACAAGCATTCTATTTCCTTCCCTAATACCTCATAATAAAATAAAATCAATAAACCTGTCCTAATTTCTGGAGAACTCCAGGTTTGTGTGCCCAATATGTTAGCACAAGAATACATATGCTTTCTCTCTTCCACTTTTCCTTCCTTTGGGGGAGAAAAACTAATATCTTGGGCTTCGTGTTTTCTTCCTTTCAATGGTTAGTTGGTTAGGAACTGAGGGAACTAGAAGAAAATGCTAGGTATTTTTTTAGAAATTGGAGTCAAGTTGATCAGCTCCTCTCTTCCTGAGGGAAGATTAGGTCTCTTGCCACTGTGGGACGTTGGATCCTGCCTGCCACAGTTGCCCTGATGATGACTTAGGGTTTCCCATCTACATACATTCCACTTTGAACCTGAACCTGTTCATGACAAAAAACACCTTGGACCTTCAGCCAAATCCCTAGCTCCTTCAGATGTTTTTATAACTAGGATTTTTACATGCACATATATCCGTAATACACCTACACATAGTCATGCATGCACATGCCTTCCTACTCTGTTACCTGTCACCTGCTCCCCCCTGCCATGGTAAATTGGAGTGGGGGGGTGTCTGCAGCTGTGAAGGTCAGCTGCTGCCGTTGTTGCTGCTCCTTTTGGGCTTTCTTTTTGGAATTTTACTTCTAGGGAAAGCAGTCACTTGTGTGCATATGTGTAAATGCCCACACGAGCATGTACATATTGTGTGTATATAGAAATCTGTCAGGCAAGTCAAAACCATAGCAAAGTTGCCTCTATATCTCAAATCTTCCAGAGATATCACTTGTTACAGCTTTTGTACTAACCCATAACACCCCCAGTTTTTTATTCTACTACTACTGGAGAGTCAATATCTTCTGTCAATCTGCTGGTGACTGACTCTCTCAGCGTCTATTTCTGACTTTTATTCTTTCCTTGTCTCTGTCTTCCAACCCCCAATTATATTTCCACCTGGATGCATCATTTTTTTACTCCCAGTATGATGTAGAGAAGGAGTCAGGATGCTGTTTTCCCATGAAGAGTACTCAGTAACAAGGCAATTGCATTTTAGTTGTGCCCCTACCCACTCTCCAGACCCCTTCCAGCTAAAACCCTTCCCTCCTCCTACCATGTGTCTCTCAGTTTCTTTTTTGCTTGTTGGATTGTTCCAATGTCCCTCCTCCTCACCCTACCACCTTTGGATTGTAATGTAAAATTATTTTACCATGTCAAGAAATTATCAAAATTACAGGTACTTTTACCTCTTTCTTAAAAAAAAAAAAGATAATTATATTATAAAGCAAAATAAACCAAAACAAGCATCAAGATGGCAATAAAAAGGTAAGTGCAGAAATAAATGAAACAGAAAACAGAAAAGCAACAAGGAAAATTAAAAAGCTACTTTTTGAAATGATCAATAAAATTAATAAACCTCAAATATTGTCAAAGAAGTAGAGAAAAGACACAAATTACCAGTGTCAGGAATGGAACCAAATGGGATATCACTAAAGACCTTGTAGATGTCAAAAGGGTAATAAGGGAACACTAGAAACAATTTGATACTCATAACTTTAGCTTTTGGTGTAGTAGACCAATTCCTTGGAAAGCACAATCTTCCACAACTCATATAATATGAAATAATAATTTTGGTAGCTTTAAACAATTAAGGAAATTGAATTCATTCATTAAAACTCCCCCAAATAAATCTGTAGGCCCATGTGTTTTCACTGAAGAATTCTACCAAATTTATAAAGAAGAATGAATATTGAATCTAGACAATTTCTTCCACAAAATAGGAGGGAAACATTTCAACTCATTTTATGAGGCCATCATTACCCTGATACCAAAATCAGAGATATTACAAAAAAAGGAAACTATAGACCAATATCCCTCATGAATATAGATACAAAAATTAACAAAATATTTGCAAATATAATTCAGCAATATATAAAAAGAAATATATACCATGACCAAATTTATTTATTCCATAGATACTAGGCTGGTTCATTATGTGAAGATCAATCACTAAACTCCACCATATTAATAGGCTAAAAAAGAAAAATCACAAGAGCACATTTTATTCAGAAAATTCAATACCCATTCATGATAATAACCGAGCAGATTTAGAGGGAGGATTCTGATTTGATAAAGGGCTTATACAAGCAAACCTCATTTTATTGTGCTTCACGATATTGCATATTTTACAAATTGAAGGTTTGTGGCAACCTTGCATCCAGCAAGTTATTGGTGTCATTTTCCCAACATTTTCATGTCTCTGTGTCACATTTTGGTAATTCTTGAAGAATTAGACATAGAGCCTGAAGTTGTGACTGAATTGCTGCAATCTCATGATAAAACTTTAATGGATGAGGAGTTTCTTCTTAGGGATGAACAAAGAAAGCGGTTTCTTGATCAGGAATCTACTCATGGTGAAGATGCTGTGAAGATTGTTGAAATGACAACAAAGGATTTAGAATATTACCTAAACTTAGTTGATAAAACAACAGCAGAGTTTGAGAGGATTGACTCTGATTTTGAAAGAAGTTCAACTATGGGTAAAATGTTATCAAATATCTCCAAGCTTTGCCTGTATTAAAACAGTACAGCAAGTATCACACCTAAAAATTAGTAATTTTCCCCTTGAGGTTGGGAACATGGCAAGAATTTCTGTTCTCCACATTCTTTTTTAACATAGTACTGCAATTTATAGCCAATGGAATGAGGCAAAAAGGAATGACTGAGTGAATGAAATAAAAGGTAAACAGATTAGAAAGGAAGAAAAGAAACTTATTTACAGACAACATAATTTTCCATGGAGAAAATACCAAGGAAACTAAGAAATAAGAACAACAACAACAACAGCAGCAAAAAGAACTTCTAGAACTAAGTGAGTTCAGTATGGTCACAAGATACAAAATAAACAAACAAAATCTATTGTATTTCTACATAGGAGCAATAAACTCTTGGACAAAAAATAAAAAGGTTACAACACCATTTACAGTTGTTCTAAAAATGAAATACTTAGATGTAAATCTAACAAAACATGTAAAGGACTAGTATGCTTAAAACTACAAAATCATAACTAAAGAAATAAAAGATTTAAGTAAATTATGCTGTGTTTAAATAGAACATACAGTGTGCATGGATTTAAAGATTCAACAAAGTAAAGATACAATTCTGTCCAAATTGATATATAGATTTAATTCAATTCCTATAAAAATCCTAGAAGATTCATTATAGAGATAGGCATGATGTCCTAAAATTTATGTGGAAAGGCAAAGGAAATGGAAACTTAAAATAGCTGAAACAATTTTTAAAAAGAAGAAAATGAATGGATCAGCATACCTAGAATTAAGTTTTACTATATAACTGTGGTTATCGGTTGCCATTGGCAGAATATTGCAAGAATTGATCAATGGAACAGAATAGAGATTCTAGAAATAATCCCCCACAAATATCTGCAAATGAATAGAGAAGGAGCAAAATCAACTGAATGATGGAAAGATAGGCTTCAACAAATTGTGCTGGAGCAATAAGACTCCCATAGTCCCCCCTGCCCTCCAAAAGTGTTAACCTAAATGTCACATTTGATACAAAAATTAGCTCATAACACAATACTACACAAAATGCAATACTATAAAAACAAAAACTATAAAGCTTTTAGGAAAAAAATAGGTGATAATCGTCAGTACCTAAGAAGGGTACGTTAAGCATTCTTAGACTTAACAATAGAACAGGATCCATAAAAGAAAAAATATACATAAATCATACTTAATAAAAATTAAAAATTTTGCCCTGTGAAAGATTTAGTTAAGAGGATGAAAAGACAAGTTCTGACTGGGAAAGAACATTTGCAAGCCACTTATCAGACAAAGTAGTAGTACCCCAAATATATAAATATATAAAAGAATTCTCAATCTTATAAGAAAAAGGACAAAAGATATAAACTGACATTTCACTGAAAAGGCTAGTTAGGTAGGAAAATCTAATCTAATAGGAAAATAAGCATATGAAAAACCATTCAATACCTTCAGCCATTAGGGAAATGCAAATTAAACTGTAATGAGTTATAAATACATGTTTATTAGAATACCTGTAATCAAAAGTAATGACAACACTAAAGTCTGGCAAGGATGTGGAGAAACTGGATTGCTCACATGTTGCTGGAAGGAATATAAAGTGGTTCAGTTGCTCTGTAAAGCAGATTGACAATTTGTTAAAAACCTAAACAAGCAATTACCATCTGAACCAGCTATTGCACTCCTGAGCATTTATCCCAGAGAAATGAAAATTTATGTTCACACTAAAACCTAGGAATGGATGTTTGTTCACAGCAGCTTTTTTTGTAATAGCCAAACCAGGAAACAACCCAAATGTCACTTATGGGTGAATGGTTAAACAAACTATGGTATATACCTATCATGGAATACTACTCAATGATAAAAAGGAGTAACAATGATAGCAACACCTTGAATGAATCTCCAGAATATCATGTTGCATGAAAAAAACCCAATCCCCAAATGTTACATGCTTTATGATTCCTTTTATGTTACGTTATCACAACTTTATTATTATGTAACAGATGGAGAAGATTAGTGGTTGTCAGGGGACAAGAACAAGGATACAAGCAGTAGGTGTAGTTATAAAAGGACACGAGAGATTCTTGCAGTAATAGAATTGTTCTATATCTTGACTATATCAATGCACATATTCTGGTTGTGATATACTATAATTTTGCAAGATATTATCATAAGGATATTAGGTAAAGTGTGCACAGGGTGTCTCTGTACTACTTCTTGCAATTTCTTGTGAATCTGTAATTATCTCAAATAAAAATTGTTTAAAATAATAATTTTGCTCACTATACTCAACAAAATAAAAGTCTAAGATTTAGAATTTCAGTGGGGAAATGGAAACTGAAACAAGACAGATTTAAAAAATATAAATTGTAGACCTGAAAAAAAAAAACAATAAGTAATATTAACAAGTAAGTTGATAGGTTTAACAACATAACAGACAGAGGTGATGAGAGAATTAGTAAGAGGTTGAGTAAAATAGCCAAAGTGACACTTGGAGAAATCACAGGATAGAAGAGACAGATGTGCAAATAGGAAGTAAAGAAGATAGAGTGAGAAATCCTCACATATGTTTAACTGGAACCCTAGAGGAACTAGTAAGGAATAATGGAGCAGAAGTAATATTAGAAATGATGATGAATAAAAAATCTCCAAATCTGACAAAATATATCAAGCTACAGATTTAAAGCTTTTTAAATTGAAAGATGGAATAATAAAAAGTCATCTACATTATAGGATATCATAGTTTAACAAAAAGACAGAGAAAAAAATCTCAAAACAACTACAAGAAAAAAGAAAGTTTACATTCAAAAAAGTAATGAGTAGAACTGATCATCTTGTTTCTCAACAGAAACAATTCAAATAACTATAAAAAATGAAACAAAACCTATCAATAGTAAGTAAATATATTAAGAATGAAATTTAAATTGTCATTTTCAGACTTATTAAAAATAAGGGAATTGCTACCAGCACACCTACAGCAAAAAGAAATTCTGTCTATATGCCAGACAGAAGAAGAATAATTTAAACTAGAGGATCAGAGATACAGGAAGTATTGATATTTAAAAGCAAGAACAATTTCAAGTATGTGAGTAAATCCCTACATTAATTTAAATTTAAATGTGTAACAATGATCTCATGTAACAATATAGTAATATTTATAATTATAAAATCATTATTTTGGTAGATATACGAATACATGCTACTACTTATATAGTTGAATTATGTCATCTCAAAATTCATGCATTGAAGTCCTAACCCCCAGTTCCTCAGGAGTGACCTTATTTGGAAATAGGATTGCTGTGGATGCAATTAATAAAGATGAGGTTATACTGGAGTTAGATGGGCCCATAATCTAATACGACTAATGTCCTTATAATTAGAATGTCACGTGAAGATGAAGGCACAGATTGGGGTGATGCAGCAGAAACCAAAGAGCACCAAAGATTGCCAGCAAACCACTAGAAGCTATGAGAGAGACATGTCTGAGCTGACAACATCTCACTTCAACTACTCTTGTTTTTTTCCCCTGGGACACTTCTGCATCTCTCAGAGTTCCTCAGGATGCACACAGATGCAACTCAGAAGTGTGAGGATTTAACACCCCAGGGAAAACCCTCAAATTTTGGGAAGAGTGGTGGACTGAACAGCTGAGTAAAATGCTCCCACCTCCTATCCTTTAGGTCGAGAATGATGGCAGGCATTTGGACTCTTGTCCAGTATTCCTAATGGAATCAAGTACTGTTGCCCAAAGCAACAATTTTGGTAATGTAAACCTAAATTGGCTTTTCCTCTTCTGCATCTTCAAATAAACTACAACTCTATAAGTCCTTGGCACAGGTTTTGCATTTGTAGAAACCTAAGATAAGTCAATACTAGAATCTGTAGATCTTTCTTTTGTTCTTGAAGAAATGCTGCAAAATACACAGCATACCCTTAACTTCAGGAAGTGCTAGTTCAACAAAGACCCTCTCTGCACACAAGTGGAAAATACCTAACACTGCTAGCTTTGATATAACAACCTTTCTTGAAATCGAACTACTTATAAACCTACCTTTTGAAGGACAAATTTTTCTTATGAGGTAACAAACGTGATCGTAATTAAATGTATGCACCAAAAAGAATATTGCAGCTACATGTATATGGATAACACTATATGATTTACAAATCTTTAAAACTAGAATCCTAAGATCATCAGTAAAGTGTCCACCTAACTTGGTAATTTTATACCAGAAAAAAAAAATCTATGTTTAAATTCATATCAATAAGCCAACATATAGAATATTGTGTAGGTGATTTTCCCCAGCCTTTGCTGCAACACTCCCAACTAGGTATTATTCCCATCTTAAAGGTGATATAATGGCCTAGAAGACATTAAGTAGTTTTCCTGGCAAGTGGCAAGGCCATGAGTTTGTCACTGTTCTCACAGTCTCAAACTGTACACTCTTTCATCTATGCATGGTCTTACAAATAAACCTCTGTATCTGTATTGCAACCTTGGCTTCCATTCCCTGTGGTCCAGGTCTCTTTCAGGACTGAAGATTTCTCTGAGCTCATTCACTGGTAGTAGGTTTTCCTCCATTTACTTAGGGATTTATTTAAGTTTTATTTTTTCTCCTATAACCAATAACTCCAGCTGTGAATATCCACCCTTCTGTATTTTCCATGTCTGTGCACTACTCAGTAGGTTTGAAACTTCAGTGTTGACAAGTTAAATATCATCGCTTTTGCAGCTCAGGAGAGCCTTTGGTGTTCACTGCCTCTCCGCATGAGGTGTTTGTTGTAATGGGCTGATTCTGTTCTCCTCTTCACCAGCTTAGTTCACTGAGAGAAGATCATATAAAGCTGTAATTATGAGAATACATGCAAATGGGTTTGTTGATAAATCTTTGAGGAGAAAAACTGAAATGAACCTTAAAAAAGAAAAAAAAAATCTGCCAGAATCTTAGAAAATGGATTTAAAACAACTAAAAATTGAGTTGTTTTTTTTCTTAAAACCCTCTTTATTCAAAAACCTAAAAAGAAATAAAAACCTGTCAACAGACATCCTGGACACCCCCAAAAAATGGCAGGTCACTCTGATCTCAATGGGAAATGGCCTAATGATTAATTAGGTGTAATCTTATAATTTGTATCTGAACATAACTACTGTAATTCAAATGTAAGTGGTAAGAAACTGGTTTGGATTATTTAAGTGACTAACAGATTTCTAAAACAACATCTGATTGACATTTGAAAATAAGTTATGATTAGGAGTCCAATAGTTGTTAAAGATGGTAAGGAAGACCTCATTCAAGAAGGGACTACCCCAATGAGGCTTTGCAGTAGAGGAGAGGCATTTGGGCTCCACTCTGACCACAGCAAAAACAAAGTGGGGATTTAGAGCCAAAAGCAAGGGGGGGTTGAGTGGATGGACAATAACTAGTGGGAAACATGAAGATGTTTCTAGCTGGATTCTGGCTAAACAGACCTAACAGATTTCTTGCTGAAGGCAGGTCAGGATTTTCAGATATTACCTGGGGTTGGTGAGGTGAGGAATTTGATCAGATATGGAGAGTAGTCAGATATCAAAGATGAGGGTTCTGGCTAAACCGACTTAGTAGGAATCTTGGGAATGCAAAGATTGACAAGGAAGTTCAAATGTGGAAGCCTAGTTGAGAACATGGCTTAGAGGAGACTGGCTAAAGTTTGGTCAGAAAGAGAGTGTGATATTTTACAATGTACTTCCAGCTAACCTCCATTAGCTACAATATTATCATTACATTTGTGATTTGTAATAACATTATACCATCTTTTATGTGTTTAGAAATACAAAATGCTAGAGTAGGAAGGAAACAAAGTATGACAAAACACAATTTTTAAATTATATATAATGAAAATTATAGTGCAGGAATATGATAGAGGCAAAGTCAGACTATAGATTTTTGGCATAACTAAGTTTCTTGGTTTTAGTTTTATATTCTTTTTGTTATGTAATAGATATGAACCTACATTTTTAATGTTCAAGAGCGTTTTCCCTTTTAGCAAAAGAATATTACATATTCTTAAATGAAATTGCTCTATAACTGCATCCAAATGGAATAACATTGACTTCATTTATAGTTTATCAGTTTCTCAAGAAATAAATGTGGAAGCCTATTAACAATGTTTTATAACTAGGTAGTTCTACTTTCATCAGTTTCTTTGTTTGATTCTAGTTATGTGAATCATTTCCTTTTCATGAAGTTTTTAGGTATACATGATTAATATTAGCTGATATTTGACAAAGTCATACTGCATTTTCATAAAAAGATTCCACCAACATCAAATGTGTGAACCTTGTTCCTCTGAAGTGTGGATGGTAAATCAACTATGGTGGCAGTGACCATTTTGAAATAAAATTGTGGAGGTTCTTTTTGAATAACAACCACCATTGACTTACATCTTCTACTTATGGCCAAGAAAATATAATGATATAATTGTGAATTTACCCTTATATAGATTTTCCAGGTTCATTTGAATGCAAAACAGTACATATTAAGAATATTCATATTCTTGTTCAGGAAGAAAGGAGGGAGGGAGGGAGGAAGGGGAAAGAAGGGATGGGAAGTAAATATTATATTTTTGAAAAGTGATAGCTAATTCCCTTACACTGTATATTTCTTGCATGCAGTAATGCTGTACTTATTATAAAGAAGTCTCAGAAGATACTGATTTCTCCTCCTCAAAGCCAAGTGAAATGAAATGAGTTAGGATTAAAGAAAAGTGGAAAATATGATGATTTGGGGATTATGTATAGGTTTTTATGATACTGTTGAAAGCTATTACCCTTTATCAAATGCCTGATATGTTTAAGGTACGTCACATACATTGCTTATTACATTCAAACACATTCTCTTCCTATGTTTTCCCTTTCCAATCACTTTATATTGAGGTAATTAGTATCTTTTACCTTGTCTGTCATTCATATTTCTTCTTTTGAAGAAAGACATAAAGAGATTAATGAAAAAGAAGAAAAATCGTTTAGTTTCACTTCTACTATTAGATAACATATGCTTGTTAGTGAAGGAAAGTTTCTATACTTAAATTTGTATTTATTTATTTTTTTAATTAATTAATTTATTTCTTATTTTTGGCTGCATTGGGTCTTTGTTGCTGTGAGCAGGCTTTCTCTAGTTGCAGCGAGCGGTAGATACTCTTCAATGTGGTGTGCAGGCTTCTCGTTGCAGTGGCTTCTCTTGTTGCAAAGCACAGGCTCTAGGTGTGTGAGCGTCAGTAGTTGTGGCACACAGGCTCAGTAGTTGTGGTGCATGGGCTTAGTTGCTCCGCAGCATGTGGGATCTTCCTGGACCAGGAATTGAACCCGTGTCCCCTGCATTGGCAGGCGGATTCTTAACCACTGCGCCTCCAGGGAAGTCCCTAAATTTTTATTTCTTACCTTCATGTTTAATGTCTTTTTCTATTTACAGATTTCTTTAATGTATTCATCCCCTTGTCCCTGGCAGTCTCACCTTGATCTTGTCTCCTTTGCTCTATGAGTGGAGTTGTGTCAGGTGCAAGTCATCAAGACTCTTTGTCCTTGCCAGCTTTTCTTTCAATGTCATAAGAATTGACAGCATGTCCCTGATACCACCTCCCTGTGCATGTTCACAATACAGGTGTCACCTTCCTAAGTGACACCTCTGAAAATTGCTTATTTTGAAAAACAAGAAAGGTTTGATTTATGGAAAGTACAGTGATTTGCGGGCCTCTCACTGTCGAGGCCTCTCCCGTTGCAGAGCACAGGCTCCGGATGCGCAGGCTCAGCGGCCATGGCTCACGGGCCCAGCCACTCCGCGGCATGTGGGATCTTCCCGAACCGGGGCACGAACCGTGTGCTCTGCATCGGCAGGCGGACTCTCAACCACTGTGCCACCAGGGAAGCCCGATTTTTTTTTTTTTTTTTTTTTTTTTTACTTGCTGTCTGAGCCAACTAAATATCCTACAAATATCCGCAGAACTCAACTTCCTGGTAGTTATAAATGGGTTTAAGTAACCTAAACAGAATCTGTATGCTTAATTATCAGCTGGAGAAGAGGCCAAGTGATTAACTGAATCTAGTTAGTATGTTACAAATGCTTAAGTTAACAAAGTTCAGTGCATGTTTTAAACACTTTACTAGCATTCCTTTATTTAACCATTAAAAATGCACTATGAAATAAGTATAATTGTTATACCTGTTTGTTTCATGGGAGAAGAAACTGAGGCACAGAGAAATTAACTAACTTCTCTAAGCTCATACAGCTAAATTGTGGATGCATTCTAAGGCACGTCTTTCTGACTCTAAAATTTGCATTCCTAACACCATGCTTTCTACTCCCTTTTGGGAAAAATACGTTACCTTTTTTCTTTCCTCTGGCAGATGAATCAGTGTGGTTAATGATAATCAGTCTCTCTCTATAGGACAACAGTGTAATTAGTTCGTGTTTTGTAAGATTTTCACTGTGACCTCTTAGTTTTGTCTTTAAGAGGAGAGCAGGAGAAAATGTCGCATAAAATCTTGGCGATTATTTTCAAAGCTATTGTAAAACAAAGGCTAGAAAACAAAGACTGAAAATA
The DNA here is from genome assembly GCA_004363435.1 of Platanista minor. NCBI lineage: Eukaryota > Metazoa > Chordata > Mammalia > Artiodactyla > Platanistidae > Platanista > Platanista minor. Next base: position 41,256 of record RJWK010008009.1, read on the forward strand.
TACTCAGAATAAGCCTGGAAAAGAGAATTAAGTGAAAATTAATTAGTTTCTAGGTCACTTCAGTATTCCTGACAACATGGGAACCTATGATTTTACAGATCTTAGACTTTATTTTATAATTCATAACTGATCTAAACATTTACATAATTATTTTGACTTTTTTTCTGACTTATTTAAGGACTGAAGGAGTCTTCTCACTGTGTATGGTAAGTTAATATTTTGAAATGTTTCAAAATAAGACTGATGGAGCATAGGAGCCCTTAAAACACCTGCGTGTGTGTTAAGACAACAGATTTGTGAATTCTATTAACAGTCATAATAATTAAAACAGAAGTTTATATAAAATCATTCATTTGCTTAAAAAGTCTCTAGGTGGCAGTTACTATTATTAGCCTGATCTTACAAACAAGTATACTGAGGTTTAGACTGATGTGACTTGTGTTTTAGTTAGATTAAACGAAGCAGCAACTTGGGATGCAGAAAAGCTGAAGGCAGAACCTATGTTCTAGCAATTTACTTACCTTATGCATCTTTTACTGATGTGAGGACAAAAATATCTTATCCATTGGTATGATTAGTGTTTGAGGACAGAGTCCATGAACTATAGTCACTATTACTGTGATATGGACTAAATATCAAACAGTTGTTAAATATATCTATTTAAATTGTGAATATATTAATGAATAAATAATTGAATTAATAAATGTACTTAGATATTTTTGCTTAATCTCAGAATATCTGTTGGAGTTTGTCTCATTCTGGTATATCAATGTATCCAATATGGTGAAGATTTGTTTTTTTCATTTATTTTTAACACTTATCCTAGTTGAGTAATTAACAGCTTTAAAGTAATATTTGCTTTGGTCTTGAGAAGATGTTAGAAATGATTAGTTTTCTCCCTATTTAATCAACTCATTAAGATGATTGTATATTAACCAACAATATAATCAACAAAAGTTTTCTCCCTATTTAATCAACTCATTAAGATGATTGTATATTAACCAACAATATAATTGGATAGGAGTAGAATAATGCCAGATATAATACTTTTGAGAAAAGGTGAGGAAAGTAGACAGACTGGTTTTTCTACTAACAATTTGATAAAATATTAAAAGAGTGATAGCTAATATCAATACTTTTATAAACTTGTCTGCTAATGTCTATCGATAGATATTGCTAACACCCTTCAATTCTTTCTGTGGGAGTTGAACAACTTTAGAAGGCTGTCCCTTAGTATGACAGCTTATTAGTTTGAGGGAGCTGCTGAGAGAAATGAATGTTCTGCACCACCAGATTTTATGTAAATTAGGTTAGATATTTTTCTCTCCTTATTCTCTATCTGGGAGGAGTATCCATAGAAAAGCTCTTAAACTATGAGTTTTCTTACATAGCAAAATAAAAATAAAATATATTAATTACAGTTTGTGATCTCAGCATATGTCAATGACTTATTTCAGTGCTGTCTCTATTTTTTATAAATAAAATTTCCATTTAAAATTCATTCTTAAAACCTAGGAGTCAGTTAACAGAGCAACTATCTCTATGATTATTCTGTAACAAATAATGGGTCACTGATCACAGAGTAGTCTAACTGTGTTAAGAAATGAAGACATATTCTTGTTACATTTTAATTGAAAGTCCCCTCCTTTCTTCTTTAGCCTATATCCTATATATGAGTTAATCTGAGCAAATTGAAAAACAATTTTGCATTTTGTTAGTTTGGATCAAAGAGCACTACTTGAAGATGATAAAAAATGTACTGTATGGAATTGAAATTGCAAGGTATTACTCAAAGGAAGTCCTGAGTATCAAGTCTCAATGATTTATTCTATACGTATTTGCAGTTTCAAACCACACTTAGTGTTCTCTTAGAATAGCGTTCTAAATAAAATAGTTAATCTCAAAGGCAATTTGTGATAATGAATAAATATTCAAGCTTAATTTATTTTGATAGATTTGGTAGAGCTCATATAGGGGATTTAATCTCTTGTTACACTAGAGGGCTAAATTATTTGACATGCAAATACATACTTTGAATTAAAATTTAAAGTGTTTATACAGCATTGAGTTTTTTGAAAAGTAAAGTGGAAATTCTGGATTAGAAGTCTAAGGCTTTATTTTTCTTTTTTTCTATGACATAAATTAAAAATGGCTTTCAAATAATACACCTTTGAAATATTTTTCAAAGTCTTCTAGAGAACAAAAGCAGCAAATAGTTCCAGCTTGTTTATGATTCCAGCCACCAAAAAAAGAAAGGAATTTGTATCAAAAAAGACAGAATACATGATGAGAAGGGAACTAGAAGCGCATTTTTCTCATAGATATAGATGTGACCATTTTAAAGCAAATATTGCCAATTCAAATGCAGCATTTACTGAACAATGTACTACACCATGACAAAGTGGTTTCATTGAAGACTGCCTGAATATTAGAAAATATGTAAATGTAAATTACCATAATACCAGAAAAATGATGTCATACACTCATTTCTCTAAGATGTGAATTCACCACTAACTCTTCTATACATTCAATGTAATTCCAATAAAATTTCCAACAACGTTTTACATGAAAATTGTTAGGTTGATTTTCAAATTTACATGGAAGATTAAAGGGCTAAAGAAGTTCACATATTATTTTCAGAAAAAGAAGAATATGAAGGGCGGAATTATCCTACCCGTTATGAAACATTATTATAAAGACATTGTAAATAAGATGCTGTAATACTTTTTTTTCTTTTAGTAGGGGTTCAGTCCACTGAAATGTAAAAAAAAAAAAAAAAAGTAGAGCTGAGATATATATGGACCTTTGTTTTGATATCTGCTGGATTTCACACAGAGCTTTGGGTCAAGGAAGAATGAGCCAACTTTACTAAGGTATACTTAATATACAAAAAGTTACACATATTTAATATATACATTTTTATGAGGTTGTACATATGTATACACCTATGATACCATCACAACAAAAAAGATAATAAACATATACATCACCTCCAAAAGAGTCCCTCTGCTATTTTGTCTTTTCTTTTTTCTTTTCTTCTGTGTGTGTGTGTGTGTGTGTGTGTGTGTATGTGTGTGTGTGTGGGGGGGGTGTCGGGGGGGAGATGAGGGGCAGGTAAGAACATTGAGAGCTATCCCCTTAAGTTTTTAAGGGTACAACACCATACTGTTAACTGTAGGAACTGAAACTCAGTAGCAAAAAAAGAACCTGATTAAAAAATGGGCAAACGACTTGATGAGACATTTTGCTAAAGAAGATATACAAACAGCCAACAGGTACATGAAAGGTGTTCAGCATCTCTAATCAGAGAAATGCAAATCAAAACCACAATATGATAGATGTATTTGTTTTTATAGAGGAAAAATTTCAGGCTCAGTGAGGTTCATGATTTTCAACATGACACACATGACAGAGTGATGGCTAAGATCTAAGACTCCCAAGATGGTAAAGGGAAATGGTGAGGAAATAGTGTTATTTGAGCTCTTTAAAGTTGCAGCTGCCTCAAGAGTGTGGTGGTTGATTTTTCCTTGATACCCATAGTAGTGGAAGGAGGCAATGATTTCTAGAACAAAAGTGCTGGTGTGTGAAGAATCATTCTCATTCTTTCTTTTCTGATTTTTTGTCACTAACTCCCAGTGGCTTAACTGACTCAAAACAATTAGAAAGGAAGCCTGAGCAATGCCACATTGTAGAAGTAAACCTTCCAGGATGCAGAGTAAAGCAGGGGTTGGAACTAGAGGAGTGGTAGAAAAATGGGAAAAGCAACACATCTATTTTAACTACACAATCCCAGGAAATCATAACTCCAAGCATCCCACTTACCCTGTCTTTCCTTTAATTTGGCTCATTGCTGTCGTTATTTTTATATTCCCCCAGAGGAAAAAGGATCTTGACTGATGTATCGCAAGTGCCTAGAGGATTGCCTGGCAGGTAGTGGGCATTCAGTAAATGTTTGTTAACTAAATAAACAACATAAAATATTTCTCCATTTAAATTGCTCATTATTTATAAAACATTCTGAAAGTTATAAAAAAATTAATTTCAAGCAGGCTCAATCCTTGATATAATGAACTATATCCTAATTGATATACTATTATGAGAAAATAGAAATTTAATTCAACTTTTCTTTTTTTTTTTGCAAATCTATGATATGTGCTCAATCCAGTTATAATTTCCAAAGTACCTCATTTAGCCCTTCCATAGCTTTGTGAAGTACGCTTTATTATTTCCATTTATCTAGAGAATGTTGTATCTAAGAACTCATAATGATTAAATAACCAGTCTAAAACACACAGCTGATATAACAGAGACTGGATTTAAAATTGTTAATTTTTTCCTCTTTTTATTTTTCCAAACCCAGTTTAGATATCACCTCCTGCTAGAATCCATTTCTGACCAATATTCAATTATGGTAATCAACTCCTTGGTACTATCTCTAATTCTTACACACATAACCGTTACTATTTAATATATGGTAGACCCAGGCAGAAATAATTCTTGTTTAAGCAATAGTTTCTAAAGGGTACTTCTTTAATGGTTGTGGCCAAAGTAGGCCCTAGAAACTTAGCTGTTTTGCAGGGGCAGGGAATAGTGATTACAGATAACCTAATTGTAATAATGTCCGTCTGGATTTTTACAAATAATAATGAGTAAACCATGTATACATTTGTAAATGTATGATTTGCTGCCAATTGTGTGTAATATTTGCAATAAATTATAAAGAAATAATATATAGGTTTGATATAGATTTCTACTCTCTTCATCATGTATCTGATGAAAATTCTTGGGCAAAGACATAAATAGAATGTTGTCTTCCTTGTCCAGTTCAGAGTTCCTCTTTTTTTTTTTTTTAATTAATTTATTTTTTTATTTTTTTTGCCGTACGCGGGCCTCTCACTGTTGTGGCCTCTCCCGTTGCGGAGCACAGGTTCCGGACGCGCAGGCTCAGCGGCCATGGCTCACGGGCCCAGCCGCTCCGCGGCATGTGGGATCTTCCCGGACCGGGGCACGAACCCGTGTCCTCTCCATCGGCAGGCGGACTCTCAGCCACTGCGCCACCAGGGAAGCCCCAGAGTTCCTCTTTTTGTTGCATTATTCACATTTTCCTATCTTTTTCTTTTGGCTAAATATGTTTCTAATTTCACAATGGTCTTCTCTAATAAAAAAATGCTCTTTTATTTAGGCCTTTTAAACTCTTGGCAGAATATCTTTATTCTCTACTCATGCAATTGGATAAAGTTCACAGGAGATTTTCAATACTGTTATCAGAATAGTTTGCTTAAACTGCAGGATCCCATGTTGTGCAAACATGCATTATTTACATTTTACTGTAACAGAACACAATTCAATGCAATGGTGTTTCATACAGGTGGGCAAGGTGGAGGTAGTAATTCCAAAGCACCAGAAGGTGTATGTAACTAATTAATCTGTTCTATAGAGATGATATATGGATCCACTTGTTTTTCTTTTTAAAGATTTTTTTTTTAGAGAGTTTTTATGTTTACAACAGAATTGAGAGGGAGGTACAGAGATTTCCCATATACCCCTTGCCCCCACACATGCAGAGCCTCCTTCATTATCAACATCCCTCACCAGAATGGTACTTTTTTTTTTTTTAATCAGGTTAGAATCCATAATTACACACCATAATCACCCAAAGTTCACAGTTTACCTAGATTTCACCTTGGTGTTGCACATTCCGTGAGTTTGGACAAATGTATAATGACATCTGTAATTAAAATTTCATACAGAGTATTTTCACTGCCCTAAAAATCCTCTGTGCTCTGCCTGTTAATCCCTCCCCCATCAACAACCACTGATCTTTTTTTATTATCTCCATAGATTTGACTTTTCCATAATGCTATATAACTGGAATCATACAGTATGTTGCCTTTTCAGATTGGCTTCTTTCACTTAGTAATATGCACTTAAGTTTCCTCATGTATTTTCATGTCTTGATAGTTCATGTTTTAGCTTTGAATATTACCTTGTCTGGATGTTTGTTCATGCATAAAAATAAATAGAACCACAGTTTATTTATCTATTCACCTTCTGAAAAACATCTTGGTTGCTTCCAAGTTTTGGAATTTATGAATAAAAACGCTGTAAATCTATATGCAAGTTTTTGTTTATACATAAGTTTTCAAGCCTTGTAATAGTCTTTATTTTATAGTCTATTTTGTCTGATATGAGAATTGCTATTCCAGCTTTCTTTTATTTCCATTTGCATGGATTATCTTATTCCATCCCCTCACTTCTGTCTGTATGTGTCCCTAGATCTGAAGTTGGGCTCTTGTAGAAAGCATATATATGAGTCTTGTTGTTGTATCCATTCAGCCAGTCTATTTCTTTTGGGTGGAGCATTTAATCTGTTTACATTTAAGGTAGTTATAGATATGTATGTTCCTTTTACCACTTTCTTAATTGCTTTGGGTTTGTTTTTGTAGGTCTTTTCCTTCTCTTGTGTTTCCTGCCTAGAGATGTTCCGTTAGCATTTGTTGTAAAGCTGGTTTTGTGGTGGTGAATTCTCTTAGCTTTTGCTTGTCTGCAATGTTTTTAATTTCTCTATCGATTCTGAATGATATGTTTCCTGGGTAGAGTAATCTTCATTGTAGTTTTTTCCCTTTCATTACTTTAAATATATCCTGCCACCTCCTTCTGGCTTGCAGAGTTTCTGTTGAAAACTCAGCTGTTAACCTTATGGGGATTCCCTTGTATGTTATTTGTTGTTTTTCCCTTGTTGCTTTTAAAATATTTTCTTTGTATTTAATTTTTGATAGTTTGATTAATATGTGCCTTAGAGTGTTTCTACTTGGATTTATCCTGTATGGGATTCTCTGCGCTTCCTGGACTTGACTGACTATTTCCTTTCCCATATTAGGGAAGTTTTCAACTATAATCTCTTCAAATATTTTCTCAGACCCTTTCTTTTTCTCTTCTTCTTCTGGGACCCCTATAATTCGAATGTTGGTGTGTTTAATGTTTTCCTAGAGGCCTCTGAGACTGTCCTCAGTTCTTTTCATTCTTTTCTCTTTATTCTTCCCTGCAGTAGTTATTTCCACTATTTTATCTTCTGGGTCACATGTCCGTTTTTCTTCCTCACTTATTCTGCTACTGATTCCTTCTAGAGAATTTTTAATTTCATTTACTGTGTTGTTCATCATTGTTTGTTTGACCTTTAGTTCTTTTAGTTCCTTGTTAAACGTTTCTTGTATTTTCTCCATTCTTTTTCCAAGATTTTGGATTATCTTTACTATCATTACTCTGAATTCTTTTTCAGGTAGACTGCCTATTTCCTCTTCATTT